>VYZQ01056936.1:64919-79961 GCA_013400655.1 Mystacornis crossleyi
GATTTGGAGCAGCAGATGGGTGCGAATGACAAACTGTTGCCTGTGTAGGCACCTATCTAGAGATGACTCAGAGTCCTGCCTCTGTGTGTTGCTGGCTGTGCTGTTCCTGCGCTCCGTTATGGGAGAGGGCACTGTCAGGGCTCCTGCATCTGAAGCTCTACCTAACTCGACAGGGATCCCATGCAGGCATCCAGCTTTCAGTGCTGATGTCTATTTGTGACGTGACTCCTGTCTAAGAAAGCACAGACCGTGTTAAAAACCATATAGGGAGAAAAGCAAGGTGGGATTGACTTGATAGTCCAACTCTGTAGTCAAGGGAGATCTCGCTTCGGTGTCTTTTTAATTCCCCAAGTGGGGCTGTCGCCTGGCATTTCGTGCCCTGTTTGAGTTGCCTTGCCTTTTCTGCTCTTGCTCTGAGTGTGTTCTGCAGAAAGAGAAGAGTGATGGAAAGTGAAGTGCACTGAGAGAGGAGAGGCTGGTGTTTCTACCGTGGTCCGACAGCTTAGGATATTCCCACTGCACAGGCGTGATGTGATCAGCTGGCACAGGGTGTCACGCAGTGCCTGACAGCATGACCCCGAGGAAATTGGTGCCAATTCCAGCAGTGGGGAAACTTAGGGCCCAAATGTGTTTTTGCATCCATTCCAACTGGACTGTCACTTAAAAGTGTAGGATGGGAGAACCTAAAATCTGTGTGTAGCTTATATCCTTGAGCGAGGCCTTTTTGAGTCAGCAGGGTCATCAATGCTACGGCCGTGCATGCACGTGGACTTGCCAGGTTGGGAATGCACTTAGCGCAAGGTTTGGTGTCTGACTCATGGCACTGATTTAAAACCCACAAATTCGGCAATTCCTCTGTGTGTATAGAGTCCTGACAGCTCTGCTGTAAGGCCTGGCTGGGGTATCAAAAGTGAAGCTCTGCCTTGACAGTGCTCTGCGCTCTGCTCATTCCATAGAGCCATCAGAGCACCAAAGTTTGGTGTCTGTGGTTCCATAAATTTGAGGTAGGTAATCAAATCCTACTGCTATCTGGCTGAAACACATATTCTGTGGCCAGGAATTTGCATGTAAATGTCAGTGGGAAATTATCGTTATGAATTTTCTGTGTGACAGTTGGCTTTTTTCCTTTATTTTAAATGATGTGGTTGCAAGGATGAGCAGAATAGATCCCTGGTTTGCTGCTGGAGAGACATCTGAGCCCCATGTGAGCGCCCTGCCGAGGACAGTTGGAGGAGATGGGAGAACTGGGCTGCTTGGGGGTGGAGTGGGTGAGATGTGTCGTGCTGGAAGAAGATCACTGAACTGATTTAATTAGTTCCGTTTCAGAGGATTCATTTTTGCTCGGGTCACTGCTAGGTTCATCTATTTGCTTTTTTCTCCCCTCTTAGCAATAGACAAATGCAGGGTGATAATTAATTTGGCAGGTTGATTGAGATTGGGTGGCAGAGAGGGGAGTTTTCCTGGATGAGTGATGAAGCATTGCTGGTTGAGCTTAAAGTGAATAGTCTGAAATAGAAAGTAGTTAGTATAAAATCCCCCCAAGGGTGTATTTAAACTGAATGTACTTTGAGTTTTGACATTGAGGTTCTTTAGTAAGCTACCAGACTCTACAGTGTAATTTTAGGACATTTGGAAGCTGGGATCTAGCTGTTGAAATGTCAGTGCTATTCTTCTGCTTTGTGAAACCTCAGAACCAGGAAAATGGGGTGTTAATGAAAGAAGTGGCTTGTTTGTGTGGGTGTCAGGCTGAAACAGGCCTTGGCAGAGCAATGCTTTTTTCTTTTCCTGGCCAACCCTGGAAGCTGAGGCTTCACCTAGCCAGACTCAGCGCTGCTCTCAGGGTGGGAGAAGGCCCTGCGGGTCAGTCTGTTTTGTGGGAGGCCAAATTCTCTATATCTTAAAATTTTCATTACTGCATCGCAGCTGTCCCTCAGTGCTACCATTAATGTGTTTCAGGAAAACGAGCTGCTGAAACTGTAAGTATTACATTTCTGGCTGTCTGCCTCAGTCTGTTTTGGCCTCACCAGGGACTGATTTCTGTAGGCACCGTGTTTTGTGTTTCACACCAGATGGACACTAAGTTGCCATACTACTATAAGCAAAGTTTGTTTTTTTCCTTTTCAGTAAGTGCTTCTGGTATCATAAGAGATCTGATATGGTTAAACTGCTGGATTCTGCTGCTTCCAGAATTTCCAGTTTGGGGGGAGAGTGGCACTGCCACCTTTGATTTCTCTGACCAAGCACTTGGAGTTAGGATGTTTCCTCTCTCACTCTCTACCCTCTTCCTTTTTGTAAGTGACTCTGCTCTGCTCTGGTTTGACAGCTGTGACAAAACGCCATCCTGTGTACACGAGGGAAGTACAGAGGGGACACGACCAAGTCACGCATGTCCCTGTCCCTGCTGCCGTGGCCCAGTTCCCTTGCACTGGAACCACTTCCAAAGGTTAAACGTCTGGTGAAACCTCCATGCTTTCTCAGTCCTAAGGGCTTTTTTTCTGCTGAGACTGCCAGTAAGGATGTCAGTTTGATCATGGTTTGGGGTTTTGTTTAGGTTGTTGGTTTTTAGCTGTGAGGTAGACACTTATCCACTGGGAATCAAATTGGAAAATTCCCATTTTTATGCAAATTACCAGAGAATGGTCATCTACTTGAATAATGCACTTCCTAAACTCATTGGACTAACTTGCCTTCCGTGTGAGCTATCATGGTCCGTGTTCATATTGAAGGGGATCCACCTGAAATAAGAGCTTAACTGAAAAATCCCTGAAAAGTTTACCTGCTTTTCCAGTGGGTTTTAATTGCTGTACAAAAAGGCATTCCCTGTATCTTCAAGACATTTCTTTGGAAGAAGAGACCCTTCTGTGCCCTGGTAACTAGCCCAAAAGGCATCACCTTTGAGGTTTGTGTTAGCAACACAAAGTGCAGATGAAATCTGTGTGACACTAGGATCTCTGAAAAGAGGAAAAGGGAGAGAAAAACTGTGCACCAAAGAGAGAACAGTATTGGGACCATACATTTCAGAGCAGATTGTTTTGTAGAAGTCTTTAGACCCCTTAACAAAAGAAAAAAATTTTTAGATACCTCAACATGATTTCAGACTATGCTGTCTGCTGCAGTAGCTCTGTCTAGTTTATCAAGCCTGTGCAGGCTTGCTATTGTGAATGGGATTCTTAATGCACAGTTAATGATTCCCAATGGAAAAAAAAGTAAATAAGCTTTCTGTCTTTTTCTAGGAACTTAATTGCACCAGAGTGGACTTGACTGTGTAGCTTTGAAATCCAGGAGCTTCATGTGTGTGCTGTGAATAGCAAGCAATATTTGAATAGTAACTTTCTTCTTTTTAGCAATCTATTTTTGTTCTTTTGTTAACTTGTTGTTATATTTAGGAGTCTTGATGTTGCTGTGTTGCCCTGGCATTCCCATACTAAGGAATCTTCTTTTCTAAGTGACTGTTTCTAAGTTATGGCTGTGGCTAAGGTGGGAGGATATCAGAGTAGCTGTGCCCACAGTTTTTATCTTACCAGTATGGGTATTTTTCTCTAAGGCTTTGGTTTTCACGACTATGCTCAGAATGGGAAAATGGGTATATGGAAAATTTGGTGAACACTTTTGCTTGTGGATTACTAGTCCACCAGATCAATATGCCTATTATTAATCTACCAGATCAGTTCAAGGGGATAAGAAGTCTATTTATGATCATTTTAAGTATTTTACTCATTTTTTCTGAAATTAAATGTCCAGATTGAGATCATTAATTTAGGAAATCTTTGTTAAAAAATCTGCTTTGCATCTGCAAGTAACTCTTTGTGTGGCATACGTCCTTGAGTATCACTGAAGAATAAGAACCGCTTACAAAAAAAATGAAATAAAAAAGGAGCAAAAACCCAACCATCACTACCTCCTCCTTCCCGCCCCTGCCACGGCCCCCAAAATCAGGTCTTTTCTGTATTTTACTACAGCTCTGCCTCTCAAATCTGTTGTTTAAAATCCTCTTTGATGTGTGAAAGATTAATAGGGACCTGAGAAATTCAATGGTAGGAGTGAAAATAATAGAAATACGCATGGATTTGTTTTACTACTGTCATCTGTTTAAGTAGTTGTGACAAAGATTTGTATAAAACCAGATACAGGGTGTGGAGGTGGATATTCTTGTGCCTTTTCTTTTTCCCACCTACATTTTTTTTTTTCTTATTTCCCAGTAGCTTCACATTCTCTGAAGTTAAACCTGCTCATTTTCAGGGGTGCAGTGGAGCAAGGGGCACAGTCACTGCCCTGAGCCCGCTGCTGCCAGTTTGCTGTGTCATACGTCTCTGTGTCCCCCGCCCCACCGTAAGGAAACCAGGATCCCTGAAGAAGTCAGATGCAGTTTATTGTCTGGAAATAAAAAGGTCATATGCTGCCACGAGAAAGTCCTCCAAAATGTAGTCTCTTGTTGTCTCGCCCAGTGCCAGATATGATCTCATTCCTTTGGAGCCGAGTCCCTGGTTAAGTGCTCGGGACAGTTTCTTCGCCGTCCCCGCGGGACGGTCACTGCTGGTGCCTTTTGGGTTGTCCTCTGTGCTGCCGTGCCCATTTACCTCCCCTCAGCCCTGCTTCACCAAGTGCCCTATTTTCTCCGTCCCCTGCTGCCACGGTGGCTCTTTACCCTGCTCACTGTCTCAGCAGAGCACCTGCCTGAAATAGAAGTGTTCTGTGTAGCCTCTGGCAGTGCTGTGGTTCGTTGCTTGACCTCCCAGCCAGGTTCTGAGAGGGATGGAGGAGGCAGCTTCCTCCAGGACTTCCAGCTTTCCCAGGGTAGCAACTTCAGAGGACTTAACTCTGTCCCTGCATGGGGCTCAGCCTGCAGGGGAGCCATTCACTGCAACTCCTCTTCAGACCCCTCATTGTACCTCGCTGCCCCCGCCTCCAGTTCAGAGCAATGCCAAGTTCCAAAGCATTTCTGCCTCTGCTTTGGTTTAAAAAGCTTATCTCTGCTTCCAGCTGTTGTCCAGCAGCCCAGAAACCTTTGAAACAACGTCTTTGACTAGGAAGCTGCTGAATGGCTCTTAAATGCTCACGCTCACCCCCAATTTTTTTTAATTTGGTTGGTTTGTTGTAGAGAATTATTTTGTTTGGCGTTTTTGTTTGTTGGTTTTTTTTTGTTTGTTTGTTTTTTTAACCAGTCTTGGAACTGAGGCTGGCCTTGGTGATTTGCAGGGCTACAAAACGTTGGCAGCATTTGGGTGGAGAGTTTCCTCTCCACAGTGGCTGTGATGACACGAGCATGCAGCTCACACATCTGGCTGAACAGCACAGCTCTGACATCTTGTGCTTTGTGCTGACCCTGGGAGTTGGCCAGGGGTTGTGGAAAAGAGATTGTTTTTCCAAATACTGGAGCCCTTTGCTGTCTGTGTGTCATAGCCTACACATGCCTAGCACACAGCAGGGAAGGCATCTCTGACACTTCGGATGCCCTCGGGGCAAGGTGCAGTTCTGCCATTTGGTGGAGAAGGCGATCAGAGCAGCCATGCAATTGCTCCCCTGTTACATTATCAGGATCTGGCAGTGGTGAATCTCAGCAGCTCCAGCCTGCTCAGCTACTCCTGCTGATGGTGCCCACACCAAAATTGCCCTCCCTAAATCAATCAAGTCAGTAAATCATCTTATTTATCTTGATTACCATGAAAATGCAGGGAACAGTATCGGATAGAAGGAATCCTACTCAAAATAGCATGTGCAAAAACACCCTGTTAGTTTCTGTGTGATCCGACTCCTGCATGTTTGTAAAAATAAATGTTTCCTCTAATATGTAATCAAGGAAATAATTTGTGCCTCTTTTTTTTTTTTTCTTTTTTTCTTTTTTTTTGTTACTGAAAAAGGAACTTACCGGGAACATTTTGTGCCTACATGCTGGTAACAAACAGTTTCTTATTACCAGTGGAAATATGATCCTGACTGGAGCATGGCTAATACCCATTCAGTCACAGAATATGGATCATACTGTGCCCCATTCAGCACAGGCTGTAAGGAGGCAGTGTCAAAGAACTCAACAGTGAGACACTGTTTCACATCCTCAACATGGCCATTCAACTAAATCTCTTCCAAAGAGGGAAGATGTTATGCTCATGTTTAAATAGAAGCTCTGCTGTTTTGGTGAAGGTTGAAACCAGGTGCCAGACTGATCGGATGCTCCTATCTCGCTCTTCTGGATGCTGATTCCCACATATAAACAACTCTTAAAGCTGCTGCTGCTGGCTACCACCCAGCCCAACCTTCTCATAATCTCATTGGTAATTCATTTTTGCCACTACTAAATGCCCTAAATCCTTGCAGGAGTGGCAAAAAGGCATTTTTGCAGGTTCTCAGCTGTTTGGGAGAGCTCAGGCCACCCTATTCATCTATCACAGACAGCTCCGCAGCAAATGTTGGATGCAAAGTGTTTGGCTCTCAGTTTCTCTCACATTCCTGTGCTATGCTTTGTATTCACCTTTTATTAGAGAGAGCAGGACTCTTTTATGTTCACTATAATGGTTGGGAGGTATCCAGCCACACTCTGAATTTTTAAAATCCAAGGGAAGGAACCAGGGAGCTGGGGCAAGGTCCTCACATGCGTTTGGGCTATGTGATCCTGTTGCAGTCTTTTTGAATCGCATTTATTGTCTTTGGTGACTGCTGGCTGATTTAGCTCACTTTTGTCATCACCATCTAATTGTTTTTATAACAGTAAAAGTGTTGCATGTTTGTAAATATGTGTTGAAATAAAATTCCAGAGTAACAGGCTATAATCTGAATAAAAGTAGAACAGACTTTGAATTGATTTAGAGGCTTTTATTAAACACTAAATATAACTATTTCATTGGTCCTCTTAAGTACTTACAAGGCAAAGATCTGCTCATTCCCTCTAATGAAACTGTGCTGAGTGTCATATTTGCTTTAATAAGTCCATATGGTTTCAAAATGCTGTTGCATTCTGATGCTGAGGACTCCCTCCACTTTCAAAGAATATACACGGGACTGCTTGTATTTTAAATATTGGATTTTGTTCCTGACTTGTGTCCAGTTGGGGAGGTCCTTAAGATTATGCCTTTTCTATTTCTCTGAGTGATTTTTGGGGTTGGGGTTTTTTGGTTGGTTTTGTTGGAGGTATTTTTATCTTGTTTTATTTTTTTCTTTCCAGCCATTGCATAGTTAGCAGTATTGCTGTTTCAATTGCTGCCAAAATTAAAACCCTGGGCCAGAAAAGATTATATATGGGAAAAACAGAAGTTATAAACAGCTGAAAAGGTTTAAATTGTCATTCTTTACTCTCTGTCTTTTTATTTATTTAGATCTGCTACAAGATGTGCGGGTCACACTTTCCTGCAGTTCTCTAATACTGAGGAGGCTTAGAATTATGGTTTATGAATGTTAATGAAAGTTGAAATCCTTATGTAATCATTTGCTGGGGCTTTAATTAAATAACCGTATAGGAGAAGAACTGCATTTAGAGAGGCGAGGGCTGAAGATGCTAATTTTTAAACAGCTTTGTTCTACTTTAACATGGGTATCTCGGATACCTAATGCAGACAGTCCTTTATACCATTCCTTACTCCCTTAAAGGTATTGTTGCATTAATGAGCATAAGTTTTAATGCCACAAGCCTAGGAACTTCATGGTGTTTATAGCAAAAACCTGAAATTTAGAGCATATGCCACCACCCTACATCTTCAAAAGGACATGGCCCCTTTCACTTCTCTTTTTCTGTCTGTGATGGGGGTTTTGGTATTGGGGTCTTTTCCATTCCTGCCTCCTCCTCCACTGACGGTCCTCACCCTCAGCTGGAGTGGGGGAGTGTTTTCCCTGGAGACCTGTAAGTCAGTTACTAGGGTAGGACTAACCAGTTGGTTTTAGCGAAGCCCATGTTTTTGTGCATTCCTGAACATGCAAGAGTTGTTCTTGTTGCTAAAAGCTGCTTTCATCTGTAACTATTAAAACTGTCAGAGATGGGCTTCCAGCAGTTTCAGATTAAATGTGAAGTAGCTCCTTTTCTTCCAAGAGAGACTGCATGCATATAAGCTGTGTGGGAATTTGATTTCAGTTTTATCCCTCCTTTTCTGCTGCTTAGCCTTAATACACTTAGCCTTAGTTGCCTGGTCAGTAAGAATAATAAATTTGATGCTCTGAGGCTGTTTATCATCACTCTCGACCAAATTGATTCCAGAGAACTTTCAGAGGAGATGGTGGGATCTGGAGCAAACCCATCTGTTAGCGATAAACATAAATCCCCCTACTTCCAAATGCATTTTTATGTCAGTATCTCTGTTTGCATGCATGCACCAATTAAACAGTATATTATTTTCTTTTTCCATGATTTTAGAAAGTTGACTCAAGTGGATTTATGCATATGCTCTGTTTTTTCTGAGTGTAATTGTTTGTTGTTTGTTTTGTTTTTGTGGGGTTTTGTTTGGTTTTGGGTTTTGTCTTTGCTTTTAATTCTGCCTTTTTTATCTCTTGGTTTCTATTCAGCTTGTGGAAATTGCGATTGCCACCTGGCGCAATAGTTCAGGCACACTTTCTTTCCTCCTTTTCTGGGTATCATGCTCCAGCACTTACTGTTTGTCTGTGAAAAGAAAATCAGGTTCAGAAGTAATTGAGCAGAGTGTGGCTTGTTGAGCTGAAGGGTGTCACACTGAGGCGATCATCCCTCTGTAGAAAGCTGGCCTGGCAGAGATTTTGTTATAACCTCTGGGGATTTTTTCTTTCTGTCTTAAAGCTTGAGGCCTTTCAGTGTGGTATCTTTTTCATTTCATTTTTCATTCCTTCACCCCTTTGTTAGTAGGGACCACCACATGCCAAGAACATTCTAGCATTAGGCGAGCACAGTTTTTTAGATTATGAGGGAGAAATANTAATGCTTGAAAACAACCTCACTGTTTCACCGGGTGACAGCCACAGCCCATGTCACTCAGCAGAGCATCCTGGCAAAGTGAGACAGAACGGTGGTGTGGACGTTGCTTTACGCTGGGGACCAGCAAAAATACCAGCAAATATACAAACGTGACTGATTCCACCAATGCACCTTTGTAGAGAAATTAAATTGGACAAGGGTCGTATAATTTGCTATGAGCAGTTTGCTCATAAAATGGTGACAGAATAAGCAAGGGGTCACTCTGTTGGTTCCAGTGAATTTGTGACTGCTTCACTGGTGACTTTGGCTTCTCTTTTGTAAGTGATGTTGATAGTTAAACGCTGGGAAATGGAGCAAGGAGGAGTTGTTACAGGCTTTGGACTCACTTTTCACTGTAGCAGTAGCTGCTGCTGCAACATCCAGTCTGTGGAGCACCCCAGGATTGCCCACACGTGGTGGAGGGGCAGGATTAGAGATGGAGGGGAAAAAGGTACCCGCAAGCTGGGGAGGAGGAGAGGTGGAGCACGTGGTGGAGCAGAGCAGAGCATGGCCGTGAGGCTGAAAACTCACGGTGGAGATGTGAAGCGCCAGCCAAGAATAGGGATCAGGATGAGCAATCTATGCCTGGAGGTGAATGAATGTTTAAGAGAACTTGATTTAGGTATGAGGATCAGTGGTGATCATGAGTAACCACCCTGGCACACATCAGACTGGTTTCCTGAGACTGGCTGGACTGGGAGCATCCCTACATATGGGAACAGTAACTCCAGGCCTGACTTGGGACTGCACCTCTCATTTTTAGTGGCACTAATAAAGCAACCTTTCACTTTTCAGTGAACTATGGATTCAGTTAGGGTAGGAGCATGAAAAACCTGGCAGTGGGATCTTAGGCTACACTTGGGTTTGAAGGTGTGGTGTGTGCTGCCAGTTGCTGTAGAGCCCGGAGTACCACCAGGGCCACAGCCAGGCCTGTAACATTAATCCTTTTTTCTTAGCTGTGAGACTTACCTTTTGTGCTAATTTCACTGATAGGATCCTGTAAGTAAAGAAAGCCCTTATCATGCTGGGAATCTCAGGTGGTCAGACTCTAGTTAAATTAATTTTCTTTTAGCCAAGTAAATTAAGAAAGCAAGAGTTACTATCTTCCAAGGCACAGGGGCTAAGGAGTAAAACTGAAGAGATTTTTTGGTCCAGAGAGGTGAGAGACACAGAGGAAGAACAGGTACAAGGCTTCTGGCAGAGGCTCTTTGAAGCACGTAACCTTTGGTAGATTCATCTCTCAGTAGTTTTTGCACACCTGTTATTTACTGAGGCCAGCTTCCATAAGTATCAAAGCTGTGCTTCATCCAGTAATGGAGAACAAATAGGGAAACCCAGCACAGCCAGTGTTTCCACCAACAGTATAAGGAAAATAGGAAATAATTGCAGTAAAATGAGGGGGCCAGTCACAAGGTTGTATCGGGTGAAAAATGATGTGACACTTCTGATCTTTGATGCCTATCTGCATGTGTGGTTTGTCTCCAGTTGTGGAGGTAGATAGTTTTAAGTAGTAACTTAAAAAGAAGGGGCCCTTGGAAAAGAAAAGGCTAAGTAGGAACAGTTGGTGGAGAAGATAAAAAAAAATCTCATCATAGGAAATGCATGTGGCTTTCCTCATTTTGAAAAGTGGTTTTAATCTCTTGTCCTGGGATGAGTGTTTTGAAAGCATGTTCCGCAATAAGTGTAGGTTGTAAATCTTCTTGCCTACCTCTGAACTGGGAAAGGCATTACTTTTGGGAAAGAATGTTGGGGAAAATGAGCAAGAAAATGTTCATGACTGTAAGTCATTACATGTCACATTAACCCTCCTATCCTTCATTCACATATTTTTATATTTGCATTAAGCAATGCTTGTGTGTGTAGGAGCAAACAATGCCCAGAAGAAATCCCTGAGCAACTGTACAAAATTATTCACCATAATTCAGTGTGAAACAGATTTAAAGCTGTTGCTAATTATCATGGCTGATAAAAAAAACTTATGTGGCTGTTTAATCAAATGTCCCCTGGTTTTGGTCATCTCCTTGTTGATGATGTATCAGCTGTCCTTTTGCCAGATCATGATTAAACATTTGGCTAAAGCTGAATCTGTGGCAGTGGGAAATTTATTGGCATGAGCAGAGTTGATGCTAGATGTGTTTGGGTTCTGAATGTAAAGGTATAGTGTTATATGGCTTCATTATGAAGCTAAAAGCTGCATGAAATAAATCATAAAAACAAACGTGCAATGGATATAAAAGCATGAATATTTCAATTAAAACTAATGAGTGCAATTTATCATTTACCTTTGCTTTTCTTTGTTTTTCAGCTCATGGGGCATTCTGAATGGGATCATAAACGAGGACCCAGAGGCTCACAGGTCAGTTACTCAGTGTTTTGTGTTTGATTTTGGCTTTTGCTACATTTGAGGCATTCATGCAAGTTTTCCATCTGAGATTGGCAAAGTTGTTAATTTTGCTAATATTTCCAGGGTTGGAGCACTGGAAAAAAGCATTAAACTATGACAGCTTTCATTAATGTAATTTTTGAGCTGTAATTCAAACAGTTGATCCAGACAGAGCAGAGTCATCCAACAGAAAGGTTTTTTTCGGTAGCAGAAAGATAGATTAGATTTATGGAGAAAACATTTCTTACTCAGCTATCTCCATCAGGACATCAAAGGAATGCAATTTCAAATAATGTCTGTATGTTTTGTTTGTTTTTTTATTTTTAAACCTGGCAAATTTGTAAAACTTGGATGGCCCTCTCACCATGACGCCTTTCCTTATTGACCAAGGTGTTAGAACTGTGTGGGGAGTTGCAGGAAAGCCACATGTAGCCCCTGGATTGCCCTTGACCTGTCACTGGAAGGAAATTATGCCCGTGGCGTTAATGGTATCACAATACATTTTAAAATTACCTATAGAATTACAGTTGCTGCAAATGAAACATTGTTACCAGTACTGATGCTCAGGAATTTTCCTGCTTTTGTAGAATAGTCTTTTCCATCTAGTGTTGAAAATACATAAATACATTATTAGGGCTCCTGCATTTTGGACTTGCTTTTACTTCAGGTGAAGGGTTTTCCTATGGATATTTTGTACAAATGACAGTTGAGATGTGCCATAAAAGCTTTAAAGGATCTATAATAAGGTGGGAAAAGAAAACTGTAGAATCATACAGCAGTATGGGTTGCAAGGGGCCTTAAATATCATCTCATTCCAACCCCCTGCCATGGGCAGGGACACCTTCCTCTAGACCAGGTTGTTTAGAGCCCCTTCCAAGCTGGCCTTGGACACTTCCAGGGATGGGGCATCCACAGCTTCTCTGGGCAACCTGTGCCAGGGCCTCACCACCCTCACAGGGAAGAATTTCTTCCTAACATTTATTCTAAACTTACTCTCTGGCCGTTTGAAGGCATTCCCCTTTGTTCTCTTACTACAGTTCTTGCTGAAGAGTCCCCGAATGTCCCAAGCTTTCTGATTATCATGTGCTATCCTAGTGCCCAGACACAAAAACCAAGGAAGAAAAGGAAGAAAATTTCCATTAGAGAGAAGAAAATATGCCTCAGTTATTCCACTGTAGCTCTATTCTCTCTTTTACAGGACTCTGAAAATTTTCTAGATAGGAATAGTGTTAAACCTAATTTAAGTAGTTCCTTGAAAGGTTAGGAAAAATTTAGGAGGTTCTGATTTTTGCATGTAATAGAAAAGACTTTTTTTAATCCTTCTGTGATTCAGTTGCACTGTTGCCAGTTTGTGTCTTTTAAAAAATGCACCCGTTGTAAAAAACAAGATCTTGCTGAGAAATGAAGGTGAGCGATGTGTGAGGTATACTTAAACACCTTAAAACCTAGAAAGAAAAAAAAGGGAAGTGGAATCACTGGTTTACCATAATGTAAAACTAAAATCCATATGCGAACTCATATATTCTACTAAGACTCATTAAAAAAGCTCTGATTCAGTGAAGGAGTTTTTTTAAGAGGTAGTAGGTTTTCCATGGCATGTGTTGAAACCTGAGGGGAAGCTACTACAAGTGCATGTCATACTTCTTAATGGCCCACTTGGAAAACATGTTCCTTTTCTGCACGTAGGAGTTAAATGCAAAGTGCTGTAGTTACAGGTAGCGATGGATGTCAAATGAAATACACCGAGGCCTTTGGGAATTTCTATTTGCAGGAGTTCGTCTCATGATAAGCATCTGCAATTCAATAGAATGTAAATGGCACAAGTAAAAAGCTGTCTTTACAATATTTAACTTGCTCATGACTTCTACCATGACCATCACTGCACTCTCTTTTTAAGACTGCCCACATATATGTCTATGTATGTTGTAGGATTCCTTTTCTTTTAGAATAATTATACTATTAGGGCTGCTCTAATTAGATTGAATTATAGGTTGCCTTACAAAGAGCAGTGAGTTCTTGGCTACTTGTTCTTTTTTTTTTTTTTCCTTTCTTTTTTCATCCCTGAAGACAACACTGCCTGCTGTAAGTGCTTCATGCTGAGAATTTACTGCATGGGTTTGAAATGAAGCAGGAAGTGCAAAGTGAATTTCATTACATTTTGTGCTTAATTTTAAAGATTAATACGTGTTAGAATTAAGAATTTAGGCATGAAACTTTAAAACTGAGCTCCAAATTAAAGAAATTCCTAAGTGTTTAGGAATATTTAATCCCCCTAAAGAAATCTCTCTCTCTCAAATATATTCATGCAGTCTGTAGAACCACATCATGTGAGGGGAAAATATTCATACCCATTTGTAATGTTGGCACATGCCACAAGAAAGTGTGACTAGCAGAATTCATCCCTGGAATATTATTGCTCTACAGAAAAAATATGCAAATTGTATTTTAATGATTCTACTAGAACATAGTACTTCCAAGATCTTTCAGGTGGGACCCACGGCACACTTTGTGCACACGTTTTTACGAGGGCTCTTGGATGTGTGGGAGTAATTTGTTGCTCTGTCATCAAGACTTGTTTGGCTTGCTGGAGATGTAGGCGTAGCCCCAGAGTCAGTGGAATCGAGCAGTCGTTCCTCTGGCATTGTAAAAGAATGATGGTGGAGAGAGAAACACAGGTCCAGCGTTTTTAATTCTCTTAAACTATAAAAGCTCTCAATTATATATCTGAGGTGCTGCGTTTTACCCCTCCTGTTCCTAAGCAACAGCTATTTTCAGATTGAGTGCGTCTGGTGTTGTCTACCTACTCCAGGCTTCTTTCTGCGAGGTAGCTCGTCACGGAAAGCCGGGCTGTTCACTGCCTCAGCCTTTTGTTGTGGCACTGCAAGGACACAGATGCTTTAGAGAAACAGGAGAAGCTGGGGTGTAACTGGTCACGACCTTGCAGCTCACAAAAACTTGGGTGCATCGGGGAGCTCTGCCATCTACAATGAAGAACAGGAGTCAGAAATAAGGTTCTTGCCACTGGTTTGGGACAGAAGCCTTTTTCTCAAGTCTGGAAAAGCCTCTAGAGCAGATTCAGAATCATGAGCCGGAAATCTCTGTACTTGCTGAAGCGTAGGTGGGAGTCGATTCCCGCTGCTGACCAGGTACTGTGCTCTGGGTATCTGTTGTGTCTTAGTCTGCCATCAGTGCCACTGTAAAGAGACTTACAGTGATTTAATGGGGCTGTTGGGGTTCTCTGCATACACTGAGAACCAGGAGATCATTGTTTGTCCTTTCCAAGATGAATGCTGCAAAACGTTGGTAAAGCTGATTTTGCAAGAGCATGTGCTTGTGAATGTGGAGATGCCATGGCAGCCCACTAATGCAGATGTATTTAACCAACAGAGCCTCCCTGTCTCAAAAAGGNATTATTCACAATAAAATAAGAAGGCATTGTTGATTAATACAGTTTTATTGGACTGTAAGGAATTGAATTGATCCAGATCAGTCCAGCATTCTTAGATCTCCTAGAAGAAAGGGATAAATAAATGCTCTGTTAGGAAGTGAATTATTTGTCATCTTGTTTTTGTTAAGAAGGTGTAGAGACACTAATGTTATCTCAAAGGAAAGCTGTTTTTCAGCCTTACTTTCCCAGCATTTCCTTTGAATCGCTCTAACTCTAATGTTGCATTGCATCATACATCATATTGCAACACACTATATGGGGAAAGTAAGTATTTCTCACCTAGATGTGAGGTGTTCCTGACTGTGT
>VYZQ01056937.1:2201-34928 GCA_013400655.1 Mystacornis crossleyi
CCGCCGGGACCGGCCGCGGGCACCGGGTGAGCAGCGCCCGCCCCTCGCCGTCCCGTTAGGGCGCTGCGGGCAGCGGGCGGGCACCGCGGCTGGGAGGAGCTGCGAGGGTGGCGGTGCCCGTGCGGAGCGGGGGAGCGAGGACAGGAGAGGGAGAGGGAGAGGGTCCTTGTCGCCAGAACAGGGCTGGGGTGGGGACCCTCATCCGCGCTCTGTCTCGCCGCTAGCCAATTTCTCCCCACAGCCCTCTGGAAGGCTCTTCCTGCATGTCCTTAACGTTGTGTATTCTTACCCATTTTTTCTTTTCCTTTTTTTTTTTTGTCCTGGTTCGTGGTGTTTCGGTTCATCCTTCCCTTTTGTCGCCGGCTTCCTGAAGGCTGAGTGAGATACCCGGCTGGTCGGAAAAAACAAACAAACAAAAAAAAAAAGGCAGGAAAAACTCAACGCTTTTTGTTTTTCCTCGCTCGGCTTTCTATGAACGGTTACAGCGTTTCTTCGGCTTTTTAACTCGCTTCTTGTAAATTGAAGGGGTATTTGTTTTGTTTTAAGGAGCTTGCAGAGTTCCAATTTAGAAAGCAATTGTAAATTAATACTAAAGGAACGTTTTTCATAAGGAGCTTGCAGGGTTCTGATTTGGAAAGTTCAAGTGACCCGTTTGTGTTGTCCTCTGCTGACGGAAGGTAAAATGGGCTTTAATCGTTCGACAAGGGGTGGGATTATGAGAAAAAGGTACAAAGCATCATAAATGGAAATGTGTTTGGAGCACAGAGTTTTTTTGGAAAAACTTTAGGAGCTGTTTGGAAGATGCATTCATTCTTTAGTGCCTTAATATGAATGTTTTCTCTTGAATGCTTATCTCTCTGTGGATCAGATTGAAAGCCATTGCTTTAGAAGATGTCTGGTCCGCAGTGAATGGATTTGATAAGTTGCCCTAATGGCTCAGCGTAGGAAAACAACAAGGAAAAAGGCATAGTGTGGTTGTAATTACAGTTTTGTAATTGGAGTTTGATTATGGTGGGTGGATGACTGTCATCCTCATAAGGGTGGTTTCCTGTGGCTAAACCAGTCATGTTCGGTGGTGTTCACGTGCATGGTGTGATGCTTTTTGCTTGCTTACCTCTCTCAGCTGGTTGCTCAAAGCAACCAGGAGGTCTGGTTGTCAGCCCTTGGATCAGCAGTTCTTTCCTCCCCTGTATTGCTGATTAAAGGCATCTGAAAATAAATTGTGTAGAGGTTTGGGACACATGGGGTTTGCCATAGAAATTTTGCTTTCTATAAGGTCCAAGAAAAGTAAGTTAAGGCACATGTTTTCAGGGACTGCAGTCTCTTTTTGGTGGTAGGGAGAGTGAATGCCTCAGTAACGCCACTTGGTTCATACATCTGATTAATGTCAATAGTATTGTTAATATAATAATAATATTGTTTCCATGTTCTTTCTCACTGCCGAAGTATGAAATCAGAAAAAGCAAACGTAGACTGGGGGGAAGATCAGTGTCATGTGAAGGATTTGAGTCTTCCATGGTTGAGGTGTACTTCAAATTAAAAAGGGATTAAGTGTGCCGGTCACTCTGTGTTGTTCTAAAGCCATATATCCCAGCTTTTGTGTTCTCACTGCTGTGCACAATTCCCAAAGGCCATTAGGAGAAATGAAGGCCTGAGCCTGCAGTTTTTCTGTGTAGGAGTAGGTCTGCCCAGCTGGAATGAACTGCAGCATTGGAGCCTGAGGAAAGAGTGAAACAAACAAACATGCCTTTGTGTTCCAACAGCCTTTGCAAATAAGGGGATAATCTTTGAGGAGTTAGCTGTGGTTTTTGTTGTGAGTACAGTTGGTACTGTTTTCCCGGTAGGATGTTGTGTTAGGCTATTGTTCTATCCAGCGTGGATTTATTTAGCTGAACTATAAACTCTGTAGAACGATATCTAAAATCATTTTAACAAAGCATTTTGTAAACATTGCCCTTTTTTTTGAAGGCAGGGATTCATGTTTGCCTGCATGTGCCCCTGTGAATCGGTTTGCAGGCTTTTTATTTAGAAAGCAAATAACTGAGGAGATGAAGGTGTAGGCAGCAGATTAGCACAGAATTTTTGAGGGGCCTGTGTCTCCAAAAGTGTGTGGTTTTTTTAAACTTGTGAGCAGATGTAGATGTTTTCCCCAAATGTTGCAGCCTACTCCGAGATCAATTTCTTTTTCATCACAATATATGGCCAGTTCAGTTTCCTTTTTTTTTCAAGTCGCCCTTTCTTGCTTATTTTTAGCCTAAGTGAAATTCAAGCAGTGTTCTCGGTTTCTGTTCCTGGTTGGATACTTAGGTAGTTGGATCATTTCGGAGATGTCAGAGCTGTGAAAGAGGTGGTGTTGATGTAAACTCCCTCTGCTGGTTGATTTTGCAGCAGAAATAATTTGTGTTGTATAGTTGTTTATCTCTACATCTTGCAGCAGAAATTAACAGTTAAGAGGTGGCATACAGTGTTTTTAAAAGCAGCTAGAGCACCCAGTTTAAGCTCAGGGGTTCTATACTCCTAAGGTTTTTAATTGCAGTTAACTTAAGAGCTGTGTGTTGATGTGTGACACATACTCCTCAGAGCCACTGCTGCCTTGTTGCACACGGAATCTGAACAATAACTTGAGAGCTGATATATTGAGAGAGCTATTAGCATGCAGATTAAAATGCCGTGATTACTTTGGGCTCCATCTGGTACATTTGCTCTTACAAACTTATTTCTCAGCTGAGGTGCAGCCCTTGCACAGTGTGGGATATAGCAGGGTCCTATCAGGAAAAGTAAATAAATAACCTTAGGTCTGGGGCTGACGCACTGCAGGAAGGGTGAGTGAAGGACGCTGGGTTTCTCTGTGCTACTGCTTGCAGTGCCATGTCTGGAGTCTCCTGGATTTTCAGCCTTTCATAGCAAGGACTTGCCCAGAAGAAACTCTGCACGTGCCTGTCCCTCCAGATTCAGGCAGATGTTGCGCAGGGATGAAACGTGAGTGTGATTGGTGTGAGTTATGATGGTATCACAGAGCATCTGCCCTTTTGGAAGGCGTGCGGTGTGTCTTACAGGCTGCTAGAACCAATTTGGTTTCGGTTTTGATAACACTGAGTTACTTTACTGACACCTCCATTTAGTCCTATATTTAAAAATAGATTGCTCAGATACTTTTTTTTCTCACTGTAGACTTTTTTTTTTCCTTCCTGTGACTGCCAGAACTTTTATTGGAAAACTAGGAAATTGGCTGGGGTTATTAAGGAATCTGTCTTCAGAGAGAAAAAAAGGTGGTGCTTCTGCCTAGGTGGAGTATTTATTTTCTGTGGAAAATGAAGAATAAGTAGTTACATCAGCTTTCTGTGCACAGTTACAGTTGAGAAACAGTAGTCAGTATATAAAGCCCAGAACTTCCAGGTTTGTGTGTAATTTCTCTCTCTTTAGACAAAAGGATAAAGAAAAGTAGCTGTGGTTGCTGCCATAGAACCTTTGAAAGCCAATGATGGATACTCCGGTAAATGGCAGAATCTAAGAACAGTAGTTAATATTTCAAGAGGAGGGGAAAAGTGTGTCTTTGAGGAGGAAACAGTACATACTACATAAAAGGCAAGAGAGGGTTTTTTTGTTGTTTGTTTGGTTTAAGGACTTTTGTGAACCTTGTGGTTGGTAAACCTGGATAGACTTTAGGATTGAGATTTATTAAAGAAACAAACTTGCAGTGGCAGGTGAGTTGTCCTTAAGAACCTTTTGAGGAAAACCTCTGAAATAACTGTAGGATTGTAGTAACAGTTGAAATGGCTGAAAATACGCAGCATTGTTTTGGATAAAATAAAGTTAACACCTGTTAACAATTGTAAGGATCTTCACCTGTGTGTGGAGTTGGTTGTTTGTGTCTCCAATCTGGGAAGTCCCATGTGATTGAAAGCTTTTATCTACCGGTGTTAGTTTGTCTGACAAGATGTCAGGTTGAGCTGTGAGGTGTGGGAAGTGCAGTGTAACTTGCCTAAGTTTTGGAAGTGCTTGGAAAGGTTTTATCGAAGAGCAGTGATTAACTGAGTCATACAGAGCAGAAAAGAAGTCAAATGGATTAGAGACCCAGTGCACAGATCAGGACCAGGGAGAGATAAGGTACCACGTTTTAGTTACTTTTAGAGTAGAATACGTTCTCTGGGTGCTGTAAAACTTGTCAATTTGCTAGGATATTCTCTAGCAAATAACGTGTTGTCTTCATGTCTTAACTTCACAGGATATGTTGAAAATTACTTCAGTGAAGATAATAATTTTCTTAAGATCCAGGTTGACACGTTTGCGCTGTGGCAGTTGTATATTATATGAGGCAAGTTAAATAGGTGAAGTCAGAAGGGACATTTACTTGGTCTGCTCAAAAGAACTGGTCATTGCTGCCTTGTTTGTGCTGATTGATAGTGTCGTATGTTAAAAAGATTTGCTAAGGTGAGGTAACAAATCTTAGCAGCTAAACTAGCCTGTGCTTGTAACTGGACTAGAAATTAAGAAGGCTTAAATGCATCCAAACCTGTTTAGAATCTGCTGTGCCTTGGCATCAGGTAGACTTTAAAAAAAAAAGCTGTTCTACAAATAAATTGCTTATGAATTTGCCATCTTGATATTTCAGGTATTTTCAAGACCTGCTTCAAATGTGAAATGCAGAGTTAAGTCAGGCTCTCAGTAAGAGAGGTGCCTGTAGAACAGAGCTGGGTTTGTTGGATCAAGGTTACGAAATCTGATAAGGAAGCAACCCTGCCTGGGTTTTGTTTGTGTTAGGGTTTTTTTTGTGGACATAATTCCACTGTGGCCTCGGTGTTTCTCAAACTTAATTTTTTAAATTATTATTATTACTTTTTTTAAACCCCCTTCTTCCAAGAAACATCTGCACTGAATAACAGTTGACTGCTGTTGTTAAATGGCTTTCTGAAACCAAGTCTTGGTTGCCAGCACAGTTTTGAGAACCAAGCATCAGAAGAAGAGCAAAGAGGCTGTCTTGTGTTCTCACTGTTATCCGTATCTGATGCCCAGGCATCATCAAGAAGCAGCCTGACTTGAAAGCAGCACAGCAAAGAACAGGGGGATTGGGTTGCACTGAAGCAAACAAATGAAAAGGAAAGAGCCAAGTGTTGATGAGAGGATGGTGTTTGGGTAGAGACCACAGTTCTTACCCCTGGAATGATTCCCTACTGTTCTGGTTTTCACTGTTTTATGATGATTTGACTTGTCACTGACATTCTGTGGAATTCTTCACCTAATGCTCTCCACATTTCACAGAACTTGCTGATACCCCTGGGCATGGATCATGGATTGTAAGTGGCAGAGTCCCTTCAGAGTGCGAGCGATGTTATGTGCAGGGCTGAATGCCCAGATAAGCTCTGGATGTTTGTGCTGTCAGCTTTGCTCTTGAGCTGCTGCAGTTGCCCTGAGGAAACTGGGAAGAGGGAGCGCTGGAGAAGGATGGGTTGTATACATCTGTGTTCCTTGGCAAACATCTCTATACCCAGCCGTGTTTTCAGCTTTTAATGTGATCCACCTTGTTTCTAAGTAACAGATTATGGCAATTTTACTTAATTACATTTCTCTGATATGTTTCACTGCCCAATTGCATAAGCTCATACTTTCCTGCTCTCACAAATGTTTTTTGACCATAACAGCTTTTGATTACACAAGAGATGGCAGATTTGGGTCATGTTCACAACAGCCCCAGCCTTATTTTTATTTGCATGTTTCACATACATATCAACTGCTTGTTTACATGGCATTTGTAACTTGTAAGACTAAAAAAAAAGTTCACAAGTGAAAATTTTATAAATTGGAATTGCAACTGAAATTCCCTTTGAAAACTCCCTCAGAATGCCACTCTGCCACCACTGGATATTTGCTAGATCACAGATTTTTAATTAGTTTGCTTGTAAAAGAGCAGATGCTGAGCTGCATTTGATATAGTTTACTTAAATACCTTGTTAAGAAAAAGTCTGTTTTTCCAATGACTAGCCATTTGTTCACCTAAGTACTTGGAAATACAATTACATATTTCATACAGAATGTTTACTTTCAGAGCTACATGTCTTTTTTTCTCCATGTAAAGGAATTTTCCTTATTGTCTGTTGATGAAAGCGCAAAATATGCTTTTTAATAAGCTTTTGGGGTTTTTTTGTTGCAGCAATGTCCTCTTGCTCGTAGAAGTGTCATGACACACAGCAGCATCATGGTGGATGTAGGCAAGTGGCCAATATTTACCTTACTGTCCCCGCAAGAGATTGCCTCCATTCGGAAAGCGTGTGTGTTCGGAACGTCGGCCAACGAAGCCATTTACATCACACACAACGATGAGGTGAGCCTGGCATCGAGCTGGGCGGGTGCTCCACAATTAGCTGTTTTAATATTTGTAGGTTAATGGCTTCTCAAAAGCGTTATGTGAAATTTGTGTTTTCCAAAACATGATGGATGTAACGTGTGGTTGTTTTTTTTTTTTTTTTTTTTAAGTTTTGTGTGGGGGCAATATAGATGGACTGTTTAGAAAACTTTTGAATGGCAAAGACCAGACTGGATTACATGCACTTTGGAAGACAGGCAGAATTTAAAAGAAGTTGTGGTAGCTTGAAGTTCAGTGTAAACACATAGATATGAAGATAGAAAATGAGGTTATGGCTTGCCAAGTAAAAAATACAGTGGAAGGTTATCTGTTGATTTTAATGATTCAGAAACTCATTATGAGTTAGCATAGTGCTGCTGAAAGAAAACAAAGCAGATGTTCTGGGATGTATTAATGGGAAGGTTTCTCATAAGACTGGGTAGAGAAGGATTTTTTTTCCCCTAAGTCCCATCGAAAGTGCCTGCAGGATGAGCCTCCCACAGTATAGTTCTTTACGTGCTTGTGTTTTATTTGCTATTTACAAACTGCTTTTAAAAGAAGGTGGTGTCTTCCACTTCTCACTGTTTCAGACTTTTTATGGTGCAGTTCCTGAAAATAAAAACCTAACTTCCAGGCGAATCCGAATAATTCAGACTTAGCATTAACATCCAAAGGTGCCCTTGTGCTGACTCTTGGAGTTGTTAATTTCTGTGTGCGAAGTTTCTGGCCCCTGGAGGTCCAAGGTCAAACTCTGTCCCCACTTAATGAAGACCTAGGTATTACACATCTGTGTATACCTGAGTATAAATCATCTGAAGTGAGTATTCCTTTGTTTTTCAGGTATTTGTTTTTGGACTGAATTGCAGTAATTGTTTGGGAACTGGAGATAATCAGAGCACAATAGTACCAAAGAAATTAGAAGCCTTATGTGGAAAGAAGATCTCCAGTCTCAGTTATGGAAGTGGACCCCATGTTGTTCTTTGTACTGAAGGTAGAAAATTAACATTTAGTACAGGAACATAAGTTAGAGACTTTAAGTTCCACTTGCATTTAACAGGAACGGATTAAGGTGTAATTGTATTAAGTTGTTAACTGGCTAATGTACACTAAGAGGTTCTTGTTGGTCTTAAGTGGAAGTAAATGGATTTTGTAATAGGTAAAGTTTCCATTTCCATTATGACGAGGCACATCCATGTATTTCCACAATCTAGATGGTATGCTGTGATATAGGAATATAAAACATAGTGTTTAATTTTTTAGTGTAGAGATGATTCTTGTAATAGTTTCCCTTTTTGTTAACATCCTTTCGTTTTCATGTTTGTATTTGCTAATGTCTTAAAATTCTGTCTTAACCTTCCTGGAATTTTTAGTGGTTTTCATCACTAATATTTTTGCAGATGGTGAAGTGTATGCTTGGGGACATAATGGTTACAGCCAGCTTGGAAATGGCACAACCAATCAGGGCATTACTCCTGTTCAAGTTTGCACAAATCTGTTAATAAAGAAAGTGGTGGAAGTAGCTTGTGGCTCTCATCATTCCATGGCGCTCTCGTTGGATGGGGATGTAAGTTGAAACCTGTTCAAATCTCTTAATCTCCTTGTTGAAGTGAATAGTGGAGGTGACCTTGCAGTTTGAACTTCTCTCTGTTTCTACAGTGTAATTACAAACATAACCTTTTGTCCTGCCTCAAACTAGGGTGTTCTTTTCTTCAGAGCAGACTTGAAAACAACTAAAAAAAACCCCCCAAAAGACAAATTACTAACCCCCTCCGCAAAAAAAAAAAAAGCAACCCCAAAACCAAGGGAAATAAAGCTTAGTAAACTCTTGTGTCTCTCACAAGGGTGAGACTAGAAAGATGTGCCACTTACAGGTGAAAGAATGGTTTGTGAGGTGCAAAATGTAATTTATTTGCTTGCAGTTCTGTTAGGGGGTGTGTTGAGTTTGTATTTACTGGGTTAGAATTTAGTCTGTTTCTTGTAGAAACGTCTTGCATTTCCACACTGGTACTGCAACAGAATGTTGCTCTGCACACCTCGGAATACCTTGGTGTGTAGCTAATGAAAGAGCACTGGCTTTATATCCAAGTCTGCTTCATGCTGTTTGTTTACGTGGCTTCAGGCTACGTGTCATGGGAAACACATACAATTAGTTTCCAGGTATGCAGATTTGACCAGTGTATGCACAGTGGAAAATCTGGTTTCAGCTGTGCACTAGCAAAAGAAAAGCTCTAATTTTAAAACTTTTTAACATTGGAAACGGAAACTACAATTCTTTTCATCCTGGTAATCTGAGCATGTCTGTGTTGTGGTCCAGTATGGAATAATAGTGCAACAGTAATATAAAGTATTCCAAGGGCAGGAAAGAGAGCTTGGGTTAAGTTAAGTGGTTTGTGTTTTATCTGAAAGAGCCTACACTTAGGAAAGATTTTGTGCTGTCATGTTTGAGTTGGTTAAACTGTAAAATTTGATGAGCATGCAGGAAAGAGAGGGCATTCACACATTAGTTACACTAGAGGTGCCAGCTGCTGTGCGGTAGCTGCCTGTGAAGGCCATGCTGTCTCTTGCTGTAAATGTGATGTGCTTGAACTCTCAGTGGAAGTGGGGCAGTTTCTTTGTGTTGACCATGGAGTTGATACTTGCAGCTTGCTTGCCAGTGTGGCTCACTGATGTACTTTAAATCCATCCCTGGTGTGCCTTGCAGTAACTTGGTCTGTTTGTGTGCCGAGCTTTTACCAGCATTGAGTGCACTGAAAGCAGCAAAATGTGTTAAGCAGCTTTATTTACAGAAAGATTTGCCTGCCAACCCGCTTGTGACCTGATATACCTGAAGCCTCAGGGAGACATTGGAGTTGGAAGTATTTGTGGAAATACCTGGCATAACTGGCTTGTATGGTTCAGGGCAGTTTTAATGCAGTGCAAATTTTATAAAGAAGTATTTTAAGGACAGAATTAAAGGAATGCAGACATTCATATTTCTCTGGCATGTCCTTTGGCATTTTGACCTGCTGAGATTCTCTACCTAAATATTTTCTGTTATTGAAATTAAAGTATTTTATAAAGCACGTTCAAATATTCAGTAGGAATCAAAGACCCAGCAGTTAGAAGTAACAGAAAGCGAAGGACTGATTCTTTCTTTTGTTCATATTACTCATTGTAAACGAGTTGTGTTGGTGGGTGGTCTTTTGTTCTTTGGTGGGTTGGGTTTTTTTTGGTGCTGATCGAGGTGTTTGTTTTTAATGACTCTTGGTTTGGTGTTGCAGTAAACAGGCAGGTTCTAGCACCAAAGGATGTGCAGGCTTCTCGTGGGGGTATCTGTCAGTGTGCTTGTACTGCCAAGCATGTCTGTGAAAAGGTCTTTCTAAGAGGGCAAACTCCTGAACTGGGTGAAGCACCACAGAATGAACCATCAGAAACAGTTTTATGCCAAGCTATGGAAATATATGCATGTAATAAAACTTGGAGGCACAGAAAACACAAAGTTATAAGTATTTTTTAATAGCAGACTGCTTCCCTGTCTTCCTGACTTTCAGATAAAAGGAACTAATATTTTTGTTGTATTAGTACTAGTTTGCCACTGGAAACTTTAAACTGACAGAAATTGTGGGGTTTTTTGTTAATACCAATGTATGAGAGAATTTAGCTACTGTGAAACGTGGGCTGACAAAACCCTGTTCTTTCACAGCTCTTGAAAGATGTAGAAGAGGTATGATGAGTGTCCAGCAATAACCTGGTTTAGAGTTCTATGAAGAAAACTACATAGCTCTAAACTGGGGACTTAAAGTGTGTCTGGGAAACAAATGACATTCTGGCTTGCATTCCTTTTCCCAGCATCATGAAATTATAAAGACAGCCACTATGCTCTTTGTCTTACAGTCTGACTTGTATTTAATGTGGAAATATGTTCCTTTTGTTTTCTGTTTTAGTCAGACGCTCTTATTCTGTTGCAATAAGCTGGGAAAAGTGCTATATTCATGTTTGCTAGATCAGTCCTAATGCTGTTTATAATTTTCATCTGTTGAAAATGAACTTTAGGCATTTTAGATTGTTAAATAGGATAGTTTACCCAGTCTGATGCTGACTATGGGAAGATTATCTATTGCTATCATTACTATTATTAAGGCTTAAATTGTGTGGTTTTGTTTGTTTGTTTTTATGGACAGCTGTATGCCTGGGGCTACAATAACTGTGGTCAGGTTGGATCTGGATCTACAGCCAACCAGCCAACTCCTCGCAGAGTTTCCAACTGCTTGCAGGGTAAAATTGTAGTTGGCATTGCTTGTGGCCAGACCTCCTCCATGGCTGTGGTAAACAATGGTGAGGTAAGTGCTGCTGCTGCTGCATTCCCTCATTCTCTGTTACCTGAACCTACCGAGTTGGTGTCTGAATATGGAGAAATGCTGACAGGGAATGCTCAGGCTAGGGCTGTATTGACAGAGTTACCCTGAGAACTTCTGTGAGACCAGCTGAAGGAAAACACTGCAAGTAACTGGAGATACAGTCTTTAAACATTCCTTCTTATGGCAAAGACTGCACTGGAACACAATTCTTACCAAGTCTGCAACTGCAAGAATTTGAACAGTCATATTAACTATGTCTGTCTTCATGTTGAAATAGATTATGTAATATAAATAATGTTAAATTCTTTTAATTTGATAAGTTAGTTTATTTCTTTAAAACATACAGTTAAACAGTTAATTTTTCTGCAAGGATACATTGGCTGATCCTGTTTTTTAAAGACATTGTTTAATTACCAGCAACAAACCCGAAACATTCTTTTGAACATTGCCCTCCTATTGTGCACCTGTTCCATTTGACATAAGTTAATGGTGCTGTCTTGCTTTTAGGTATGAGCTATAACCTCAATTTTACTGCATTTCACCAAACTCAGTGTAGCATCTCCTCGTAAATGGGGGGACTGTAAAGTCCCTGAGGTTGAGATGAGGCTTTCCTTGTACATACATATGTCATGGTGTGTCCGCTGTAACAAAACGAAGGGAAGAATTAAACTGGGGACTTCCATTTAAACTGATAAGCTCATCAGAAAAACTAATTTTATGTTCCCTTTAAAAAAAAAGGAAAAGTAATAGGGTGGCGTAGAACTCAAAGTGTTGGGAGAGTATGGGAGAGATTTGGTGTAGTGTAAGTTTGTTGCAAAATTCCTGGTGCATCAAAGACACATTTCTTAGCTTCTTTAAAAGGTAAATGCAGGGCAGAGAAGTTGAGTGCAGTAAGCCATTGATGTTTACTTAATATCTTTTGTCCTTCTCTGTATTGCTCTTCAAATAGCATACAATTTTTTAATAATAAGTACTTTTCTTGGCTTGTGCTTGGTACTAAGTCTTAAATTCTCTGTACTGCTAGAGAAGAGTGGCTTAATTTTGTTTTCCTCGTGCACTCAGGTTTATGGCTGGGGTTACAATGGCAATGGTCAGCTCGGCCTGGGAAACAATGGCAATCAGCTGACGCCGTGCAGAGTGGCAGCGCTGCACAGTGTGTGTGTGCTCCAGGTATGCCCAGTGTGGAAATGAAAGTGCATTCCTGCTGCTAGCTTCTGCTGGAACCCTCTCTTTGGCATATTGTACCTGCTGCTAGATTTCACAGTTCCCATGCTGAATTTTTTTTTAGCTTCTATGAATTACATTTTGCTTATATAAATGCAAGCAAGCTGTAAAATACTTGCTTTGGAAAATGCTAGGGAAGATTTAAAGTTAGCTACTGTAACTGTTTTAAATTATGCTGGGATACAAATTGCATCTTTGTTACAAAGGTGAATGAAATGTTCTAGTTACAAGAAATAAACGCAAATCGGATGTTCAAATTGGTTCTACTAAGCGTTCTAATTCTAGTGTTCTAATTAGAAGTTCCTTTAGAAGCAAGGGGAGGGGAAAGATAAGATCGTGGGGGTACGTTTGAATGTTTGGTGGTTGGGTTTAGTTTGGTTTGTTTGGATTTTGGTTGGGCATTTTTTTTCTAGCTAAAGAATCAAAGTAAAATTTGGGATTTCCTGGGATTTTAGTAAGGCTCTGTAGAGCTGCATGTGATAACTTGGGTTGAAGGGTTGTTGGCTGTTGAACTGCAGCTCTCCTCACTACAGAGTACTCATACTGTGCGGTATTCAGAATAATCCAGCTCTGAAATACTTTCAGAGTATTGCAAGACGTGATGAAGTTCAGTGTTCTTCATGTGAAAAGAAAGTAGGTAGCATCTAGGGAGACTTGTCTAGTGTGCAGTAAATTACTTGGGAGTGGCCAATTAAATTAATGAAGCTGGGACTTTTCCAGTACCTACAGGTAAGTTACTTTGTGTTAGCTGTACGTACTGAGAAATAACCCATTGTAGTGCCGAGTGAAGAGTGCCTGAGATACTTACCATGAGCTAGTGGAAGGCAATGTGTGCGATATTTTGTTTCTCATCTGTGTTTGGTTCAGGAGTAACGCTTTATACATTTACTTACAGATTGCCTGTGGCTATGCGCACACTCTAGCACTAACAGATGAGGGCTTGCTCTATGCCTGGGGAGCTAACACTTACGGGCAGCTGGGGACTGGCAATAAAAGTAACCAGCTCAGCCCGGTGCAGATCATGATGGAAAAAGAAAGGTAATCTTGCTGAAGCTGTTCCTGGATTGATAAACTCTGAGCACGTGTTATGCAGTCTCTAGCACTGGAAGCATGCATGTGTAGGGCTTGGTGGATTGTTTTTTCTATTGCTAATGTTAAAAACATGGGAAAGGATGGTAACTTACTGTTTGCAATAGACCGAGTGCTTTTTGCTGTCTGTAATGGTTATTGAACACAAACACACTTTGCATTTACCCGATACTGAAAGATGATGAATGAATAAGTGTTACGCTATTCTGTGTGTGGTTCCTTTGCTTAAAATTTGAGCTATGAAATCAATAAACCAAGCCATGAATTGAGGCCTACATTAAAAAAAAAAATGTGGGGAGAAAGGAAGCACCACCTTTGCAAGAAGTGACATGCGAAGAAAAACAATTTTTGACAGGTTGAAAATGGGCCACCATGAAAACAGAACTCAATTTGCAAGGTTGCTTGAGCTAAGTACATTCACTCCTCCGTCATCACCCTTTCATCATCGTCATATTTGGGGATAGCTCTTTTGCTGCTCACCTACAAATGTGGACGTCAGTCCCACTCTCTGGGCCCTTGTGTATACCTACAGATTAATGTGCCTTGTCTTGGTCTGTAGATCTCTTAATTTGCAATCTCCTCATAAGCAGGAAACACTTCTGCTTGGTTTTTCTCCTCTATCTGGGAAGTCATTCTTATTTTTTGTTGTTTCTCCCACTTTGCATTAATTTAAAAGCTTCGCAGTATTGAGAATGTTTTAGAGCTTAAAAAAGTGGGGGAGAGGAAGAAGAAAGGAACTATCACAATAAAAACCACTGAGGTGTGGCTGGTTTGTCTGTGAAGGACCTGACATTAGCAAAGCAAAATGAAATAATATTTAAAAAGCTGTGAAAGAGAAATGTGTGCGTTTGCAGAGAGATCAACTTTCTTTTGTTAGTGATTTATTTCATGAGTGAACTAAGGGGAACTGTTGCATTTAGAACTGTATGTGAACTCAAGCATGGGGTTATAATAAAACTGGCATTTGTTCCATGGCTGAAGGAGGGAGAAAATACCATAGAACTTCTGCTTGGAATCTAAGGCAGAGATAAGTCGCTTGAACTTACTCATCTTGCTTGACTTGGCTCCCTTGGAAACGGTGCTAAAAGTGGATGAGCTGTCATTTCCCATGAAGCACATTACTGCTGCTCTTGATCTTTTAGTTTATGTAATTCTTTTGTCATGTATATTCAATGCTAGCAACAGTTGCTTAGGAGGCTTCATTTGGTGCTGTCTTGAAAAATATTGCAGAGACAGCATGTTAGGAATGTTTAGACTTTTATTTTGTGTTAGCTGGGAGGAACAGCTGTGAAGGTCAGCTTCCTGAATTTTGGTGTTAAGTGCATGCTCAACATGTTACCCTGTACGTGTACTGTAAGTGTATGTACGGGTACCAAACGTGTGTTACAGTACCTGTTCTGCTGTGCTGCTAAAGTATAGTATAGTCCGTAAAAAAAAAATTCTGTTCTGCTAAGGAAAGAAAGTTTGGAGAAGGAAGTAGTTTAGCTTGATAGCTGTGATAAAAAGTAAGTTGTCCCTAAAATAAATACCCTGTGGTGTGTCTTGTAGAGATATTGCATAGAGGTTCATAAGTTGATAATAGTGTAACACAACCAATCAGTTTTCTGCCAGAAATTATTAATATATATACTGAAAGTGATGTAGAGTCTCTGAGTTTTGGCTTGAAGTAATTTTTGCACTTAAAATATGAACTTTTTTGCCTAAAAATCTACCTCTTCATGGATATTGTTCTGTAAAGGAACACACATTTTTGTATGTGTACTCTTAGATTGCTTGGAAAGAGACTCGTTTGTCCTGGTTGATGTGTCTGGCACAAAAGCATGAAATCCTCTGATGTGTTTTTACCACAGAGAAGAAAACAGGAGAGCATAGCTCTTATTTTGAACACGGGAACCTCCCTGTTGTGTTTATCACATGCACAGGAACTCTGGCAATGTCTTTGTGGTGTTTTAACTGGAATTGTTTCTTCTCAGTTCTTGCAATGTTTCAGATAAAAATCTAGGGATTGCCTGAGCAATGGGAGAACAGGATAGATAAGTGAGCATCAGCAGCTTTAGTGCTTTAAAAAACTGTGAGGTGGGTGAAAGGACTATGTAGACTTTATTTAAAAACAACCGTAGCTCTTAAAGGATTCATTCCCCTCAAATAAAGCACTGTCTGTGTTTCATGTTGAATTTCAATTTTGAGGAAAATGAACTTAGCAGCAAAATAAGAAGTCTGAAGTACAGGCAGTAGCTCAGATCTCTGTCAACCTACAAAAACCAAATGAAAAGGGAGTAGAAGAAAATTCTTGAGAACAAGTTTCTAATGTGTGTTGGCTTTAAAGGAGAAGAACAAAACTTGTTTTTTCTTCATCCCTTTTTCCATAGTTATGAAAAAGGAGGAATGTCAACTGATGAGAATGATACAGTTAAAGCAAAATCTGATTACGGTAAAATCCACAAGCCATCTGAAAATGTCACTGTGGGATTTTTTAATACCTGTTCAAGCAGTATCACATTTCGGCAGGACAGAAACCCCGGTCCAGGAATGTTGATGGATAGTTTGATCAGCTGTTGTTTTGGTGAGGCCTTCGGAAAGTCACTGGATTCCCTACTGCGAGCGTCTTACCGGATTTCTTGCGTCCGCAGGGTTGTGGAGATCGCCGCCTGCCACTCTGCGCACACGTCGGCCGCCAAGACGCAGAGTGGCCAGGTGTACATGTGGGGCCAGTGCCGGGGGCAGTCCGTGACCTTCCCCCACCTCACCCACTTTGCCTGCACTGACGATGTGTTCGCCTGCTTCGCCACCCCCGCCGTCATGTGGCGCCTGCTCTCCGTAGGTGAGCTCCAGCTCCCACAATCCCTGTGTCCGCTGGTAGTGATTAGTATAGGATAGGATACTGCTTCCCTGGCAGGCTTCTGTTCCAGGGAGGGAACGGCAGCTAGTTGTTTTTTCCTTCTAAAGAAAACAGTCTGTTTCAGCAGCTGAGGATCCCCAGGGTAGGGTTAACACGGTTGTTTGCCAATGTACATCCAAAGCAAACCCTGTTTTACCATTGCATGATGAATATTTTGTATTTCGTACATTTGTGTTGTTTGAACTCCAGCTCAGGTCCGGGAAGGAATCCTGAGTCATTTAACAAAACTTTTTCTTTTCCCTCTTAAAACTATTTCTGCTTGAAAGACTATTCCTGAGGCTTGTTTTTTTGGTCTCTAACAACTTTGGGTTTTAAGTGTCATCTGTAGCTTTCCCCTTGTTAATATTTGCCCTTCTAATGTAAATATGAAGGAACAACTCTCTCTTCTATGTTTCATGTTTTGAAAGTAACAGAATTCCAAGTTTTCATTTTGTGAGATGATTTGTCTCAAGTCTGTTTAGTTTGACTTTCCTCAAAGACAGACAGGCCTGTAAATAATAATCCCTGTGAAACAAGACTCTTGTGTAACTGCTTTTTCTGTTGGAACTCTTCTTATGCTGCCTTGGATTTCTCTGTGGGATACAGTCTCTGTGTCAACAAATAAGCTCCAACCTTTTTTCTTGATTTTCCTTGATCCACATGCTGCTAATTCTCATTTGACCCTAAATAGGATATAAAGGGCTTAACTCGCACTGCCTGGGAAACATGAAGGTGTTCTCATGTTCAAAAAAATAAGGATGTTTCATCTTAAATCTGTTGCCTCAGTTCTCAAGATCTCTTAGGACATCTAATCTATTTTCATATTGGCAACAAACCCTAATTTTGTTAGTCCCTGTACGGAATTCTATTTGGGAAGCGATGGATGACATCCTAAGTCACCTTTCTCCAGTAAAGTCTCTCAGACTTTACTGTTGCATTTGGCTCATCCTAACCCAGCTTCTCAGTGTTAACTTCTCTACAAATGTGGTAACATGCTAAATGAGGTCCAGATAACAGCATCTCACCTGTAGGGGAAAACTGAGTGGAGTTACTAAAGAGGGAGAAGATTAGCTTTGAGTGGTCTGCTCCTGAGTAAATCTAAGTCTGCTTTTATCCCATTTGTCACTTTCTCCATTCTCTAATCCTCTGCAATATGTGCTGGTCTTGCTCTCTCTTGCCTCCACCTCTTGTGGAGGTTTCATGGTTGTCCAGTCTGTTGCCTTTTGCTAATGAGGGCAGTTTAATGACATGTCTCCCTGGTTTCAGGTTCTGGGTTTTTATGAGGTATTCCCAGACTGAGTATAGCCTGGTGTCTGACTGCTATACCTGCACTTTAATTCCTCTTAGCCTTTGAGGATTCTTCCCCACTTATTCTGGCAATCTAACTGAATATTTAAATCAAAACAATTAATTCTGTGGTCATTTTTAAACATCCATTGCATGTTTTCCTTTCCCTAGGAGGAGTAAACCTTTTTTTTTTAAGGGTTTTTTTTGGTGTTCTTTTGTTTCCTTAGGGAGAGCTAACTCTGTGTAAAGGTTATTGTTCCACTTACAGTTATGATGGCTCTGCCAAAAAAATGAATCAGCCAGTCAGGACTGGCTGTGGTGAAGTACAAATCTGCAGCCTTTTTGCAGGACTGAAAGTATTTGGAGTGAAAGTTGATCTACATAGCTTAAGCTAAGCTCCTGACCTAGCAAAAAAAAGATCACATGAGCAAATGAAGAGGGATTGGAGCATGGTTTAGTTAGCCCAGAGGAGATGCAGCTCCTGTGGGTGATTTGTGTAAGTCAGAGGAGAGCAAAGTCTTCTGTGGCACAAGCGTGACTTGTCAGTTCTGAGTAGTTTGTTCCAGCAGTATTTATTTTAAAATACAAAATAATTTAGTGTCCCTAATGATGAAGAGTGGTTTGTGGATTGTGTATGGATGAACAATATGCAATCCTGTGGGACACAGGAGACAGATTACATCCCATTTAGTGGAAATCCACTTATTTTTCTTTTCTGTATTTCACTTCTTAGAAGCCAAGTGCTTTGAAACACCCTTTTAAGATGCATCAAAACAATGGGTTAAATTAGGTTTTCTAAAACTTCAGAGGCCTTGCTTTACCAGAAGCCTTAGACAACTTGTGCTGCAACTCTTGTATGATTTCTTGAGACTCAGAGGGGAGCCTCAGTGGGAGCAGTGCCATAGGCCTTAATAGAGGGAACTGTGCTGTCTCTGCTTTAGTTCACTTCCAAAGTTGCTGAGGTTCTGTGTCTTTGGTTGTACTAAGAACACAGCATCTGCTGTCTCTCTTCTTCAACAGCACTGCTGCTGGATTTTGTGGTGTTATAACTGACTCGTAAACTGAGTAATTGGTGTCAGCGATAGCTCATGTTAATGAGCCCTGGCAAAGACCTCATCAGTCTGCAGGCAGTATCCAGTCTGACAGCACAGAAAGGTGACCCAAGTGCTGGGATGTTTTCTTTTTTAGGCCCAGCCCACACGCCCACACCGTGTCAGTGTGGCTGGAGTGCTGCAGCCCACGATCCCTGTGAGCTCAGGGGTGTTGCAGACTCCCATTAGCAGCACTGTGCAGGTAAGGGGGCAGAGCTGAGCTGAGCCAGCACCAGCACTGAGCTGCCTGGAGGCTGGGAATCTCATGGGCAGTGCCCACGTGGAGATGGAGTTCTCCAGGTACTTTCTTCGGTGCTGTGCTACCTCTGGGATGGAATGGGAACTGCTGACCACTGCTGCCTGTAGCTGTTGTGGAGCAGCCCTTCCCAACAGGAAATGCCATTGGATTAATTAATTCTTCCCATTTTGCTGCTTAAGCCAGTGGAGCCCTGACACAGATGTTTTCCTTGACATGCTCTTAGTTGAGCTGCTAGCTTTAGTTAGTGATGTGTGTGTTCCATTTAAGATGCTTTTAATGTCTTGTTTTGTTTGTTTGTTTTGATATTGTTTCTGTAGAGCATGAAGACTTCTTAACAGTAGCAGAGTCTCTGAAGAAAGAGTTTGACAGCCCGGAAACCTCAGACCTGAAGTTCCGTGTGGATGGAAAGTACATCCATGTCCACAAAGCTGTTCTGAAAATCAGGTAGTGGTTGTGTTTCACTCTTGTTTGTACAGAACAATCCTGTAGTGTATCATCAAAGGGGCAAAGAAAAGTAAGGAGGGAGGGACCCCTAGACCTGTAGTACTTAGCATCCATTTATCCATAATAGCTTTAAATGAAGCGGTTGTAAAAGGGGTGGTCCACATTCTTTTTTCACTGAGCCTGTTCATTGTTCCCAGGATAATAAGTTAACTTGGTCTGATTGCAATATATACACAGATGTTTGTGTAGCATGGACAAAATAAGAGTTTTATCTTATTGCATAATAAAGTCTACAGTGTTAGGGAACCAAAATGTGGACCGCTGGCCCTGATGGGTCATGGTAAAATACTTGTGAATATTGCAGAGTGCCCCAAATACGTATTTCACGGGGACTGAAATGTAACATTCGTGTGTGTATAATAGTGTTCCAGATGATGTCTCTGTCTCCTAGGTGTGAACACTTCAGAACCATGTTCCAGTCATACTGGAATGAGGATATGAAGGAGGTGATAGAAATAGACCAGTTTTCCTACCCTGTGTATCGTGCCTTTCTCGAGTACTTGTACACGGACAGCGTTGACCTTCCACCTGAAGATGCAATAGGTATTGCTGATGGTCCAATTGTGTCAGAAAGCAGCATCCAGAAAAAGTGGGACAGGGCATACAGAATAAGTGACTAAATACGGGCTTCTAGTCTAGCCTGTTATGCATTTTACTGGTGATTAATTAAGCTGTCTTAAAATGCTTAAAATGTAGCAAACTTAACTACAAAAAGCAAAAATGGCACACGTTGAGAAATAAACTGTGAGCAGTTTTGTCAAGGTTGGAAGAGAAACTATTTCTGTGGTTGCAAATGGTTGTGTACTTTACTAAATTGAGTCAATTACTGTTTGGCAAAATATCAAACAATCTCTGTAGATCTAATGGGGAGGAAACTTGGATAGCAGAGCAATTACAGCAAGCTGTAATTCAAGCCCATCTCTTGATAACAGTTTTTTACTCACATGGTGGTGCCTGCCACCAGCTATGCAAGTCAGTAGGACAGCTTTCATATTTAGAGATTAACAGGAGTGCTGCATGAGGTAATAAAAAGCCTTTCTTCACCTGTAATCTGCATTTTTCTGAATAGTAACCTACTAGGAAAAAGCAGATTATAGAGATACAGAGCTTTGCAGGAGCAGAAACTGATGTTGAAAGAGCAGAGATCATTTTACAACTGACTGATACGATGGTGTTTTAATTGCAGGGCTTTTGGATTTGGCTACTTCATACTGTGAAAACAGACTGAAAAAACTGTGTCAGCACATAATCAAGAGAGGAATTACTGTGGAAAATGCATTTTCATTGCTCTCTGCTGCTGTCAGATATGATGCAGAGGTAAACTTCTAAAGTTTAATCTCTTAAATGGGTGGCTGCTTCCTGACTTAAACTATGGAGTAAAGCAGCTGGTTACATTTTCATATAAGCTCTCTCCTACCTTCATTTAATACTATTTGCCACTTAGAGAGTTTGAGAATGTTGGATGTACAAAAGCTGTATTTGCCATGAGATGTATCTCCTTTTTTTAATTTTTGTTTTTCCCCGTAAACTAGTACTGGGAAGGTGAACTAGTATGCAGATTATTTCTGAGGATGGAAACACTAACTCTGAAATGCGGGGAGAGTTTAAATACAAAGAAAAGAAAAGTAACATAATGAGAAGCAGTCTTTTAAGCCTTAAGTTACTTATTTGGAAGGCTGCATGTTGTGTGTGATGATGTGGTGGTAGGTTTGGGGATCGAGTGCATTTGGGATTTTTTTTGGTTGCTGGGGTGGTTTTTTTGGCTTTTTTGTTTTGTTAGGTACAAATACTTTTCCAGTTTTCACAGTAAGCTAATGAAGTGTCAGGATAAGAACTGCTTCATGGGCCTTACAGATGTACAAGACAGAGGAAAAGTGTGTGAAAAGGGGAGTGAAACCTCCTTACTGTGGAATGTCTGACTTCACTACTAGATCACTAACATGCTGCTTAGGGAACTACTTGGGAAGCGTTCTCAGGCTCGCTTTGGCTGTTTGTGGTATCTGTGCATTGCGTTGGCAACTTTGCAATTGGTTGGTTTTGAACTTGCTACTTATGCTTACAAAGCAGTTTTTTGGTACTCAGTTAATCAACTCATTGCTTTTTCTTGTACTTAATTTCCAGCAACTGGCACGGAGGTTGCCCTAACTTAGTTCAGAGCCTTGAAGTGCGTTGCTTGTTTGATACATCTCACCCAAACGCTGTGTTAGTGTCTGTAGTGGCTTCTGATCTACTGTGAATAGTGATGTCTTTGATAGAAGCTCATCAAAATAGGAAGCTTCCCATACTTTAGCCCCCAAAGACGGTTTGCAGGCTGGGTTTTCAGTGTGTGATTGATTCTGCTTGTAAGGGCCATTAGCAATCCCGTTACTCTGCCTTACCAGTACCTCACTAGCTAAGTTAGAACCATAGGCTTCAATGCTGCTTCCGAGAGAATGGGTGACGCTGAGGGATTAGGCTTTAACAAGTTGGGTTTACATGCTGTAATGCTGGCTGGGGGCTTGGAGTTGCTTGGCTGATGTAGTTCATTCAGGGGGGTGTGTGCCTGGAGACAAGAGTTAAAAGGAGTTGCTTCACTAATTTAAAATACCTCCATGATATCAAACTCCTGCAGTTTCTTTTGGTGACTGACTGAAGTGGTTAAAATTAGGTCAGGGCTGGCTTCTCACTGTAGCTTTTAAAATAAACCTTGGCTGTACCTTGTGCCTTTAGTCACCTAAGTCTATACGAAGTACAGTTTGCTGAGAGCGCATCCATCTGCAAATGAAACTCAGCCTTTCTTTTTATACAAAATTTTAGATTTTCCAGAGTTACCTACCAATACTACAATAATTCTGTTTATTGTATGCTTCTGTTGCATTGACTTGGAATATGAATTTTTTAATAAAGCAGTGCAAAATATTGTGACATGTATGATGTAATTTTCTTCAAAATGCTAGTTAATTCTGTTATTAAAAAAAAACCAACCATCAGTGTTCAGTTCTAATAAGCTTGTCTTTTTCTGTTGCACAGATGCCACACAAGTCAAGATCTGCAGCTTCAGAATGCCTGGTTTTAGGCCAGGATATATTTTTATATTATTGTTGTGTCAAGAACTCTCACTGGCACACACAGTTGCTCTAGCTTTCAGTACTGACCTTTAGAGAAAACATGAATATTATTCAGTCGTTTGTACCTCATGGGCCTTAGAGAGCTCTACACATTTGTTATGCCTTCCTGCAGTGCACAGCCTGCTGAGCAGCCAAGGAGGGGTGTGTTCTCACATACAGAGTTCTACAAACATCTAATAAAGAAATAAGAACAGTGTGGGGAGTTGCCCTTTTGTCAGGGCTGCGGCATCCTCCTTACAGCAGCTTAGATCTGCACCGCAGAGTAATTTCCTCCTCAAAGGAGGAGTAGGAAATAATCTGTGTGGGAAGAGTTCTGTAGGGAACCTTACACTGACAAGGACGGTGCACAAGGACTTGTGTTAAGACACCCTCTCTGTCTGACATCACCCGGGGTGCAGTGATGGTTGTGAGGCTTTTCTAATTATTACATGGAAGGCACTTCCAAGTAAACCCAAATATCTGGAGCTCACTTTCTGCAAGAATTGCTGTGCTGCACTGTGCTCCAGTACTGCTTTTCAATCGCATTTGGGAGACCTGTGAAGTACTTTGTAACACGAGTCTGTTTCTAATGCACAGAAAGACCTTCTGCCTAATCTTTGCTTTACAAACTATCCAGTCAGGGTACACGTGCACTGAGCCTGGGGACATGGAAGTTCAAGGCTCCAGCTAAGCCCTTGAAGGAAGTCAAGCAACCTTAAAAATAGATTTGAGTTTATATTATGGAATGAGAGAGCTGAATTTTCTTTATCCACAGTTTTGGTTTATACATTGTTACCCCATGATCTCCTATTTATATTGGGAGTTTCAAAGCTGTCAGGCAACGCAGATGAAACTCTTCAAGTGGGAAAACTTAAAATATCTATTGCTTAGAACAGCTGATTTTTGTGACTGCTGCTATGTAGTGATATGTGAAGTTTGGTTACTTCCCCTTGTTAACTGCATTTACATAGTGACATACGTGGGTAGAATTATTATTTTCTGTTGCACTTACGTAGTTACTTTTGGGGAGGAAACACTGAGAGCCACTGGGTGTGTTTGTCTAATTTGCTGCAAAAATAAAACATAAACAGGCGTTTGTGCCTCAGTGAAATTTTCTGGGATTGAAAGCAAAGCTAATAACTTTTTTTTTTCCCCCTCTTTAGGACTTAGAGGAATTCTGCTTTAAGTTTTGTGTCAATCATTTGACAGAAGTCACACAAACTACAGCATTTTGGCAAATGGATGGTCCCCTGCTAAAGGAATTCATTGCTAAAGCCAGTAAATGTGGAGCCTTTAAGAACTGAAAAAATGAGGCCGTAAGTCACGATGTTTGTAGGGTTCTTTGTGCAGCTACAATCTAACTGTGTGGGTCAAGGCAAGTGTTATGTGGTCTCTTGCACCAGAGGACCTGAAAGGCCACAGTGAAAACAAATGTTTTCAGTGCTCAGAGTGAACTGTTGTAGAAACATCACGCAAAATACTCACTTGCATTTAGCAAACCCGGATGGTGGAACCGGCTCAAGATTTCAGGCAGAGAGGAAATGCTGCAGTGTGCAAAGGATTCTGGCCGGTGTTCTGGACTTGCCTTTCCAGCCTAGGAAATCTCAGTTCTAGAACTGCCTGCTCATATTTCCAATTTACTGTTTGGGGTTGGAAAATAGTCTGACCTGAGCCACTGAATGATGTCACTTAAATCATTAACTCCCTGGGATTATAGAGAAGCAAATGGTGCGGTTATCTCTTCCTGCATTTGCATGATTGTGAATGGATTGGCCATTTGCTGTGTGTAATTAACCAAGTGTATCCAGTGCTTCAAGTGTGCAAAAGTAATGTATCCTCAAAGCCTACGCAAGTGACTTTGAAAAAAGGAGTTACTAGGAAAACTAACTTGAAGTAAATCTCTATATTGGGGTATATTTTAATATAAATTGTAATGTGTACTTTGTGTAATCTGTTCAAGCAATATTTATAATACTTAATAGAAATAATTCCCCCTTCAATGACTTCAGATCACATTGGTTCCCTCTGAGGGGGAAGGGAAAGCTGGGTGGGGTTTTGCTTTTAATTATTGTCTAAATTTAAACTACATGTAATAAAATTCACTTTTTTGTACCTCTTCACTAGCAAACCTTGGATTTTGAAGAGCATTGCAAGCTTTTTTGTGTTACATACAGCATCTAAGTTGCTTCATTTAAAAATCCTCATCAACACAACAAAGGAAAATGCAAACAAACAAAAAATAAAGCCAAAACCAAACTCACCCCAGACCATGCATCTTGCTGATTTCACTGTGCCTGACAATACCTGTGATCTTGATTTCAGAAATGAGCAAATTTCTTTGTAGGCACTAATTTTACACCTCAGTGATTTGCTCTATGGATCTGATTTTTTGTTTTTTACACTAAGTCATCCATAAGTGACTGTAACCCTTCAGAAGGTAGGTATGGACATCCTTCCTGTTCTTACTAATAACAGAGCTCCTTGTTAATGCATTTTTGTTTTAGGTGGGGTTTTTTTAGGCAGAATAGCTCTGAGTCCTCAGGTCCTGGCCTTGGGGAGTAAACTGGTGGTGTTTCTAGGCGCAGAGGGGCAAGCAGACAAACTGTGAAGCAACTAAAATTACTCTTATTTTGTTGTATGAGGCACACCTCATAGTGCAAGAGCTTGTTTTGAATGCTGTTATTCTGTGCTTATTGATGCACAGCTGTTGTGAGAGGATGTCACAGAGTCACACCAAGTGCTGTTTGCCAGTGCTCTGCTTGCCCCCGAGGCAAGGACTGGGTAAAGCACGGCCTAACAGCAGTCCCCCTCCTTGGCCATGTCCTGCGCAGCAGTGGGGACAGGGAGCACAATTCCACACGCAGCTCTTTTTTAAAAAGTGTTTTATTTTGTTAACTTAGCCTTTTGTGGCTAAACAAAGCTTTGCTGTATTCAAACAATATTTTATAGACAAAACACATGAAAGTTGAAACCTTTCTTAATGGAGAAAGGAAGATCCACTCCATGGTTTTGCTCCATTTGACATTGTACATGTTCTGAGTATAATGCCCCACCCTTTCTGGTCTGCCTGCAAACACTGCTCTACCACTGCCCTTACGGCAGAAACAGCTCTGCAGTGACCAGTCAATGAAGAATAATTTGGCTTTTTTAATGGAACTCCTGTTTAGAATCCAGAAGGCTTCTTTGAGTGCAAGTTCTGCTCATTCATCTTTGGGAAAGCCAAAGCAGCACTATGCTCCTTCAAACGTCACTGTCTAGACACAGACAGTGAGGCAGCGACTGCCCAGCCAGGAGAGGGCTTCCACCGTTAAAGTGACTTTAACAAGTGTTCTGTGGCAGCTGAACGCTCCCTTGCCTTTGAGAAAAAAGTCGTCACTGGATGGTTCTGTTGAGTTTTTGCAAAAGCTAAATTTAGTTTATAACACTCATTTATATTCCAGTGTAAAATTTGAAGAACTTTAAATTACTGCAATAGTGAGGTATAAAAATGAGTGTAACACCCCGTTCTTGCACCCATTCAGCCCCTGTCTTGGGGCTGGGGAATTGGACACTGACCAGACTGCTCTGCGGTTTTAATCACTAGAAAATCCTAACTCTTGCCACCATCACAGACAGGGTTATTCAGACACCATACTGGATGTGCTGGCCGTGTTCTCTGGAGTAGGAAGGATGACTTCTTTTAAGTTCTGCAGCAGCTCAATCTTGTGATCCAGTCTTTTCCTGTTTTCCACAAGTTTCTGGATTTTTTCTTCTGTTCCTATTATGAAAAAGGGATAAAAAGCTTCTATTATTAAGGGATAAAAAATTTTATTATTATACATAACTGCTACTACTATACAATATGTTGGATATTCATTAACACTGGAGAGGCTCCCAGTGCTTGGTTTAACCTGTAATAAAACCTCTGCTGCAGAAAGGCAATGTTGGTGACCCACCACCCCACACAGCTGGGGTCTTCACAAAGAGCTGGACTCTGTGTCTGCTGAGAGAGCACAGAGCAGGAGTCACAGACTCTGCCATCGATATGCTGAAATCTGTAACAGAGCTAGTTTTGAGAATAAATTTAAAACATCTCAGCATATGTAAAAATTACTAGTTTAGCTACTAACCCCATGTTAACTGGCATATGAGCTTTAACAGTTTTGTTTCAGAACCCATTTGTGTGAGAACTCCTCCAACACTGACATTTTAAACCTTTAAAGATACCATCTCTAAATTACACTCCTAAAGCAAATTTACAAGCCTAATGGATTTTAGCTAACAACAAAACTAAACCTAAAAAGAGAGGGTTTGGACAACTGCATTCAACAGCTCGATTCTCAAAAACGCAATTCAATAGCACTTATTCTCCTGCTTCTGGCAAAATCATTATTGACAGTATCCTGATGGGATTAACCAAGTTGTTTACCTTATTTGCAAAGCCCTGCTTGGCTGCATTTCTGCTTCCCTCTGCTGCTTCCATTTCCCTAATGTTAAAGATTATTGAAGTCAGTGAGAGCTCAGTAAGGAACCTTGCCACTATTCAGACGCATTACCACAACCATACAGTGTTAGTTGCAAGTTTTAAATGAAGCACCTGCTTTGTTCAGTTAGGACACACAGAGGTGTTGGTGACCTCTGAACAGCAAGGCTGGTCTGTGAACAACAAATGACTTTCTCAGTGCGTGGGAATGTTGAAAGCTCAGACTCTAGTAGGAAGGGAAAGACATTTTATACAAACTGAATGTATTTTTCCTCTTTTGGGGGAGAAGAAGTTGAAGGATGTCTCCCAAGTTGCAATGAGTAGAGTGGAGAAATTCTCTCCAGATGTTTACCCTATGCCATTTAGAATCAGAGAGCCTTAACGGATTTGGAAAAAGAAAATAAAAGAAAAGAAAGGAAAGCTCTTCGGCCTTTTGCCTCCCTGCTGCTTCTCCCTGTGTAGCCAGAAGGCACAGCACCTGCTGTCCGTGGGTGAATGTGGAAGATGATGGACACACACACATTTTTAAATACATTACCCAGAGCTGGGTGTGAGTGTTGCAAACGGGCAGCCCGAGCCTGGTGCCTGCTGCCCCTGGGACATTCTGGTAGCATTCACTGAAGAGGGACCTGGTGCCCCAGCCTAGCTCTGACTGAAGAGAAGCAGATGCCCCTTCCCTCTGCAGTAAGGCGACACCTATTCGAAGAAGCTGGACATAGACAAGTGGAACCAGGGAAAAATCCCTCTCAGAGAGTATCTGGGTATGAATTAATTATCAGAAATAAACAAAACATCTCAGTTGATTAGAGCATGGTGCTAACAATGCCAAGGCAACAGGTTCAATCCCCGTCACTTACTTAAGAGTTGGACTCAGTGATCCTTGCAGGTCCCTTCCAACTCTGAACACTCTGTGATCCTGTGATGATTCAGGATTTGGGATAGCTACAGATGGAACACACAGAGCTCAGTTTCTCTCCTGCCGAAAGGATGTGGCAGAAATAGAAGTAGCCCAGAAAAAGCTGTCAGTGATGAGAATGACTGGCTTGTGGAAGTGCTTCCACAGGAAGGCAGATAACAGATTTGGAACCTTCCACCTCATACAGAAATGACCTGAAGGGAAGGAAAATATATTTCTGTAAAATCAGGAATGGCCTGAGGGATGTGGACCTGGAATGACTGCCCCGGGTGCTGTGGGGCTCTCAGTGAAGGAACTGCACAACAGTTTTAAAATTAAGTATCACGGCCTTTGTAGCCACAACCTTTGTCTGAATTGCAGAATTTGCTGCTACCACCTCCCCTGAAAACAAATGGTGTCAAGGAGCTCAAAAGCTCCTGGCCAGACTGCTGACCAGCAAAGAGGACAGGGAAGCTGATGGAGGCATCCTGCCCAAGCAGGATGCAAAACAGAACTGAAAGCAAAACTAAAAGAAGTCACTTTTCCTTGGAGGAGAGGACAAGAACCTCAAACCTGGAAATCTGAAACTGCTGCTGAGGCAACAGCATATCCTGTGTGGAAGGTTTTACATGCAATCCACTTTGCAGTAAAGCTGCACGCTGCAAAAGGACTGTGGATCCCTGCATATAAAAGGGATTTAAAAAAGCCCTTTGAACAGTTACAGCTCAGAGTAGCCTTGCTGTGCTGGCACGTAAGGCTTTAGAACAGGTTTTGCATGATGATCCAAGAAGTGGCAAAAGATAAAATGCAAAAAAAGGAATTAAAGTATAGCAGATGACCCAAAATCATCAGCTTGAGACACAGTATTTATACCAGTCCTACTTTATGTAGTCCTTGACTTAGTCCGTCACCACAGAGACTCGCTAGCTAGAGCTTATAAGAGATTACAACAACAGTAACAATAACCAAAAAAAGAAGAAAAAAAGCAGCTGGTAATTTGCTTCCCTCTCTACAGTTTCACTTGTAATTAGCACGGTTTTCATTCCTTTCTCACTGGTTCATTTTAAGAGCTCCTCTTGGATCAGTTTTGGAACCAACCTCATTATCGACCTTGAAATTAAAAGGTCTCAGAAAAGAAGATTGTGTGGTACAGGAAGAATTGAGCTGCTTGAGTTATGGGGATTTGGAGAGGGGACAACTTGTACCCATGAGAATCACATGGGTGTGTGAACTGAGGTGCCAATATCAAGAGATTTTCCCATAAGCTGAGAAGAGGAGGAAATAATGGGTGCAGCAGTGAAAGAAACAAGTGTGATCCAAGGTTGTGTCACATGAGGAATTCTGAGCAGAGATGTTTTAATGTCCTCAGATGAGGCACTGGTGGAACCTTGTGTCAGACAACTGCAACACCAGACACTCCAACTGCTGAAAAAGGAATTTGAATGCAAGAACGGGAGACTGAAGGGAGGAGCCTGGCTTTTTCAGTCAGGTGAAGGGGAAACAGAAAACATCATCTTCACATAATAAACTTCAACATTAGCTAATTAAAACCCTTTTCACTGGAATAAATTAAAGCAAAAGTTAGAACAACTGCTGGGAGAGGGAAATGGGAAGCATGACACTTCCCTCTCTGAAAAACAGCTTCACAGCCTTATTGCTTCAAACAGCTGAGAGTCCAAGCCTGAGGGTTTCCTTCCACACCAGTGCTCCCAAGCAACTGTTCCTGCCTTTGTTTGAATTTCACTCGTGCATTCTTATCTTGTTTTTCAAAGCACAATTGCCCCCCAGTCCAGGTGAGTTCTGCTGGCCTTTGGCTGCTGTGTTTCAGTGGAGAGCATTACTCTGACCAGCACTTGTCAGCCAGCAGCAGAGCTGTAATGCTGGCAGGCTGCTGAAGGGAGGGAGAAGGAACCCAAATAAGCTGCAGGAGAGGGGAGTTCCCCTGGGGCAGAGACCCTTTGGCCTTTTAAAGCTGTGGAACTTTGAGTTGCTCCCTCCTTCAGGTCAGCCAGCCAAATCTGACGTACTGTATTTCTAAAGATTCAGGTAGCCATGGCTTTTATTCAACTGCTTATGTAACACCGAGAAAAAAGTTCCTTGGAATTTTCATTTTAAATGATTGTTCTATCAAAATTCTCATTAGAGTAACTTCAGTGCCAAATCCCAGACCAACTGCTCTTCTGACAGCTTTTCTGCACATACCTGAATGAATATTTGTCAGTATATTTTCAAACAGTCCACAGTCAAACAGTGCCATCACTGTCTCTTCATATTCTGGGGAAAGAGATAATTTGATGTAATACTACTGAGTAAAGGTTTGCAGAGCCCTACATTAGCAGTACCACAAAACAGTAATTACTTATTTTCCATCATACTGACTGCTTGAGGTTTAGTCTTCCTTCTCACGTAATCTATATTGAGAGAGAAGGATCAAGGTGTCAATTCTACTTTCCTGTTTTGTTTCATACAGAAAATTATTCCCTTTTTGGGTCTGCACCTCATGAACAGCCCATTTAAAGAAGAGCAATACACTTAATTTGTATTTCACTGCAGTGTGCCAGGACTGTGTGATGGCAGGACTGACTGTACCAACTCCTCCTGACAGATCATCTGTGGGACTGAGTTATCCCTGTTCACAGTTAAGAAACATCTGAGAATTCCACCTCAATTTCACACCTGAGGTTTCTGCTGAAGCAAAATACAAAACACTCACAGAGTTCAACTGACCATGAACGCACAAGCTGTTCATGAAGGAAGACTTACCCAGGTGAGACACTTCACTTTCCATGCCTGTACTTCAGTTACTTTGCATAAAATAGCATTCTTTATGCAAAGGTGTTACTCCTAACTTTGTAAAACTGGGAGGACAATTGGAGAGGAAGGTTTGAAATCTTCTTTAACTGTGTTGTGGACAAAGCAACAATAGATTGGAATTCTTGAAAAACCAAGTACCTCATACAAGCTGATAAATCCAGAGAAACCCCAAACAGACACTAACAGCTGACAGTCCAGTTGTAACAAATCATCCAGAGCCTTAAAATGTACATACTTAGGGATTGTCACTCAGAAGAGAGTGCTGGTATTAACAGACAGCCAGTCCCTCTGTGAAGCTGCAAGAGCAACACAGACTTATGACCTAAATAAAACCTGGTCCTCTTCAGGACCTCTCTGTTCTCCAGTGCCTGGGAAAAGAGGCTGGACTGAACCTCCCTAAGCTTATGCCAGCGGGTAAAAGGTGGCTTCAAAAATTCAAGTCAGAAGGTCTCACTAGAGATGCTAAGTTGGCAGCTCTCACATAATTTTGAGAAAGAAGTTCCTTGGAACTCTCATTTTAAGTGGTCATTCAAAAGGGAAGGTCATTCTCCACCTCCTGCACAGCTGCAGAAATAAGACAGGACTGAGTTATTTAGCACCACGGTTTCCTCAGGAAGGTGGCTGAGGGATTCAGATCTGCACCTCTGCTCTGACAGCAGAGTCCCCGTCATGGGTCCACCAGAAACGTACCTGTTTCTGAAGTGTTGTCATCCATCAGTTTTTCCTGAGCCAGGTGAAGTGTGTCCAGCATTTCTTCAAATATGTCATCCAGAAGCCCAGCTTGTTTGCACTTCCTAACAAAGTCTATATGAACTGTTAAAACACAAAAGCATTCTCATACAGAAGTGATCTGTGGGCTTTGCTCCCTCGCTTCAGAAACTAAAACTGTGGCCAAAGCCCTTCCTCCAGTAACAATTATTTTTGCAAATCTCTGGCTCCTCCAGCCACCCACACAGCCCTTTTCAGTGGGAACAAAAAAGTAGCCAGGCAAATGTAAGCACTGTGCTGGGTGTGTAATTCCCTAAGCTCTAGATTTGGCTTCGTTCATCAAAAGCAAATAGCTCCACAACTCTAAATGTGCCATTCCTAAAGCCTAATGATACCCCCTAGTGATTGGTCTTGCTTGCCTTTCCACCAATCCTTAGGACCACACCATGGACTGAGCAGGCTAAAGCACTAAAAACAGTGCAATAAATGAATCAGTATTAGATTTGGTAAAAATTGAGGCTACTTTTACTCCAAGTGATCCAGGCAACTAAACTTTTTTATTACAGCTCATTTTATATACCTGCTTTTCCATATTTAGATTGATAGGGAAATAATTTTGTTCATTATCTCAGAGCAGCACGTCAGTAAGATCAATGTTTTGGTAAGATCAATGCAATGGGCTGTTCTAAAGCAAGGAGCTATTTGACAGCTCACCAAAGTCTGCCAGTCTCCATTAAAAACAATGTTACATTTTACTGGAGACATTTGTGAGGAAAGAAATGCCATCCTCACTTACACGAGATGATCTACGAGTATTTCAGGATTCTTTACAGGTTTCCTGTTCCTTACAGTGATAGTGAAGGTCAGAAAAAAACCACTAGGCAGCCACCTGCAATACCATGCCCATATACTAAGCATATCCATAGCGAGGTAAATAATCACCACTAGCACATTCCAAAACTCCAAGTGCCAGCAGAATCCCAACAAGCAATTGCAGCAGGAGCTTCAGGGTAACATGAAAACCACAGCACTGAACGACAGGTCCTGTGATCCATCTCAGTGTTGTAATACCGTATTTATGCAGTAAAACACTGTGTTAAGCACCCTATGCACAGCCCAGGCTTCCAGAGGTCAGATGTGCTGCCCCCTCCTCAGAGCACCTCCTCTGTTAACCCCTCCCAGGGTTCCCATTTTAGATTTAGCTGTACTGATCAGGAGGAGGGGTGTCAGGCAGAGGCACCCCTGTCTGCAGGAGACAGAGCTGAATGCAGCAGCCAGCCACAGTGGGGCCATTGCCATCTGCATTACCAGCTCACATCACTCAGCAAGTCTCACTCAGCCAAACCACAGGCATTGGTTTGCTGCACAGTTATTAAAACCTGCACATTCTGCAAATCAGACTTCTGCTGCCACACCAGAGCTCGGAGAGCCACTCGCCTCAGGAGAATCATAAAGATAAATCTGCAGCACAGCATTTGCTACCAGGCATCTCCAAGCTCTGCACTTCAGCATCACAGATCACAGTACCTCCTAGTTGCTCCATAAAGTTGTTACCAAATGTCCAAAATATCAGAATACGGCTCCTTAACACTGAAGTTGTGTTAAAAAAGTCATCCTTTCTGAATTCAGGCCCAAGGGCCAGCAGGGATACTCCTAACCTTACATGGACACGTGATTCTATGTTAAGTGTGCTGTTTATATACACTCCCTACATACATATTACAATTTATCCATTACCATAAATCCCACCCCA
>VYZQ01056944.1:0-12277 GCA_013400655.1 Mystacornis crossleyi
TATTTTTATTTTAATTTATTTTTTAATTATTTGCTGTAAATCAGGCAAACCTGTACCTGGAGCACAAAATCCTCTCGATTTTCCAGGACATCCGAATTGCAGTGATTACACCCAAAATGTGGTGATTTTATTCCCAGCACCGGGTTCTTCACCTTTGCCTCTTGTTCCGCCTTCCGCAGCAGCAGATGCAGAAAAGAGGAGGAAATAACACTGCAAAATGAACCAAAATTCATTTAAACCTTTGCCCCAGTTGAGAAAAATCAGCTTCTAACACTGCCAACTCCTTGTAGCAGAGAGAAAAATCTAGAGCACTGAAATACACGTTAAAAATAACGGGGTTGGTGTGGCTGGGGGGAAAAAAAGGAAACCAAATCCGGGAGGGATTTTTTTTATTTTGCTGTAAATTCAGTTTTTATGGTTATTCCCTGGAAGACAGAGTCAACAGGAAGAGGTTTTCCTTTGCTGAGATTTGCAGGTAAAGCCACGGTAATTGAGGGAGATTTATGGGCTTCAAACCATTCTTTGCAGTGCCTCATTTGAATGTTAATTAACGCCGGATATTGAATATTTCATCATCCCCGCTGCACACACCAGTTTCAGAGGGTTTTTGTTTCCCCCCTCTACAGTAAATATGTTATTTCTGAACACGTTCAGGGGGCTGGCTCAGAACACTGTGACAGGGTTCCAGCACCAAGATAAAAGTGAATTTATATTTAGCACAGAGGAGTGAATTAAATCCACCCTGTAGTTTTTACAACAGGAGCGTGCCCATGGAGAGAGCCAGGTTGGGCAAGGAAGGGGCATAAAATTCCAGTTCTGGAATGGCATTTACCTGAAAAATTTGGTGGTTTTGTGTTTTTTTTTTTTTCAGAGAAGAGCTGAACTTACCACTTGAAGCAGAAGAGCAAAAATGCACTTTTTCACAGGCAGCTTGAAATCTTCAAACCCTCTAAAACCAAACCAAGCCTTAACAAACCTGCAACAGAAAGCTCAGGGAAATATTTTCTTTCCAGAATAACAAAATTTTTTTAAAAGTGTAATTATTTTTTATTTGTTACAGGATAAGAGAAGTCCAGTGTCTGAGTGGTGACCTGGAACTAACTGTAAAATTTCCAATGCAATGTGGAAAATACCCTTGATTACAGTGGGGCCATATGAATATTCCAATTTCAAACCTGGAAGTAACTGTAAAATTTCCAATGCAATGTGGAAAATACCCTTGATTACAGTGGGGCCATATGAATATTCCAATTTCGAACTGGCCTGAAGAACTTAATTATTTAAAATTTCACTTATCCGAAGCACCCAGAGAACTCCAACCCCAAAATATTCCCCAGATTTCTTCAGTTCTGCATGGCAACAGCAGCAATAATGGTACCAAACCTCCCCAAAATCTTCTTTCTGAGGGATGTCCTCGACCTCATCCCGAGGATGTTTGGCACGTCCTGAGCCCCTGCCAAAATCAGAGCCTGCCCTCACCCACCCTCCTCAGCCACCTGCCTCTCCCTCCTCTGCTGAAAATTAATTACATTTAACCCTCTAATTAACTGCAAGCCACTTAATTGGATAAGCAGAGCATGGGTAATGGCTTAGGACACATCCAGGACGGCTCCATGCCAGGGGTGGGAGCAGCAGGGACCAAATTCCCGGACAGTCAGCTCAGGGTGAACAGGAGACACCTCACTGGTGGTTATATTTGAAATTAAATAAAATAAATTAAATGAAACATTGAGTGAGGGGGTCTGGAGGGCTCTGACACTGCTCCAGTCGTCAGTTCTGGGGATTAGTGGGGGGAAAAGCAAAAGGAATGGAAAATTCAAGTCCGGAGAACTCGTTCCTGTTACTTTTAGTTTAAACGACAGCCCCAAACCCAGGTTGTAGGCAGGGAAACTCCAGAGATTCCTACACTCAACTCCCCCGTGCAGTGAGGACGAAAATCAGCTTTATTTTCTTTGCACACTCAGCCCTTCCAGTGTAGGTGAAGGCTGCCAAAATAAGCTCCTGTTTTCCAAACTCAGACGTTTTCTGCCTGAACTCTTCTTCCCCCGCCTGAGCAGGATGAAAATGGGACAAAACCACAGCGAGTACAGATGCAAACAGCACACGGAACACACGGACGGATGGGCAGAGCTCGAGAGAAAGAAATTGCATTTAAAACCACTTTAAAGATGCACGGTGTTGGTTTTGTCAGCAAGGAACAGAGGGAGGTCACAGACAGAGCTCCCCCCTTCTCCTCCTCCTCCTCCCAGGAAGCACAGCCAGCACCTCTGGGAGCAGCTGGAAGTGTTTTTATCCAGTTCTGCTTGTTGGGACAATCCCCAGCTCTAATTAATCCTGGGGAAAAGCAACCCAAACAAGCAGCTTAAGCTGCAGGTTGCCAAATTAATTCTATTTACCTGCAGGCAGCCCCCGGCCCTGGGCTCACAGCTCCTTCCCACCCCTGTCACTGATTTCAGGTGTTCCCACTGTGCTCCACAAGGACAAAATCCCATTTTCTAAGCAGTGAACAGGGTCCAGATCACCTTACTGAGTGCTACACATCAGGATTTTGTGTCCTTGGGCGTGAAGGGGTCACTAAAGGCACAGTGAGAAATCTGCTGTATTCAGAATTCCATTATTTTAACCCAAACCCCAACACTGGCTAGAAAATTACCAAAATTCTGCCACAGGAGCCCCAGCAGATTCAAGAGGCTGATGAAATAAATCCTTAAACTATTTCCCGATTTTCTGAGAGCTTTTTGGTCCCATTCTGGCCCCCTACAGGCAGGAGAAATAAGCTCTTGTCACAAAGTTATTGCAGCTCCTTGCAGGTGCAGCTTTACTCAACAGCACAGCACATCTTTAAAGTGTGTTAGTTCTTGGAGGGGATGAAGTGTCACACCAACAAAAGCACACATGAAATAAAAAGGAAATCAGTTAATGATTTTTATTAAATTTCAGTGTTTCATAAAATAAATATGGTTTATAATATCAAACAGTGAGAAATAAAGCACAAGCATGAAAAGCATGGTAACAAAAAGTTCCACTCATGACGGTGTTTAATACTTAGCACTTTAGAAACCAGAACGCTTTAATTATTTACAAGCAGCAAACTATCTAACATAATTTACAAAGTTGCAGCAGCCTAGTCAGGGGGTCCTGGGAGGGGGGAAAAAAAAAAAAACAGGGAGAGACTGCACTGGAAGACCTTCACTTTGCTCTACCTACCCAGCTTTTTATCCCATCCCCCAGTTCCCCCTGTGCACAAGAACTCTCTGTACCTTCCATCATCTCCAGGGGCAAGGATACACCGGAGTTTGGAGCTCGGCTCCTCTCGAGGACCGGGCAGGGCCTTCTGCACTCGAGAGACACAAATTCAAGTAACACTTCAAAGAAAAGTAAACATGTGCAAAACCCAAGTCAGAACCTACAGGAGCTGCAGGTAAGGAAGTGTCAAATCCACGGAGCAGGAGCTCGTTAGCAGAGTAAATTAGGGAATAGTTACAGAAATCTACTCGGGATTCAGCTGGGGCAGAGGATGAGAGATGGGAGTGGGTAAAAACAAAATAAAACAAAACAAAAAAAGGAACTGCAAATATACCCTGTTACCACAGACAAAAATTTAATCTGCTGAAACACAAAGACTTTTAAGGTCGTAACTCAAGATTTAATATTTCAACATGAAAAGAAATCCAAGCCATTCGACTTATTTGGGCTTTTGAAACAAATGCAAATGTCTCTGTTTAAAAATTGCTTTCGAATGAGAAAAACAAATCAATATATATTAATATATCACCCAAAATAAAAAACATAACACACTCTTCATTGTAGAGCATGCTGCTCATTCAGAATAAAGACAGGACAAAGAAAGTAGAATTACATTTCATGATGTAATAAAAACATTAAAATCTGTGATCATTAAGTGCACCATCGTACAGGAGTAGCGTGCTCAGAGTGGAAATGTTCTATACCTACCAGCATCCACCTTTATTAAAGCAAACAAATCTTTAGGACACGACCTGAAACTGAAATCAGTAATCACTGGGCTCCACTCAGCTTGCCTTAAAAGTTTCAGCCAGGCACATTCCAGCTAGTAGCACCTGTTATGCCTCTTCATGATTGTATTCCAGAGATCTTTACATTTGTGAACAATTTTTTTTTTTCTCTTTTTTTTTTTTAAAGAAAAAGACTGGCTTTTGCAATCCTTGCAATGCTTACCCTACACAGATCCTGCAAGTAAACTCTGTTCTGAGCAGCACAAGTTGGGGCTTTTTTCAGAAATCTGAGAGCTGGACTTACGTTGGCAGTAGATACAGTACAACAACTGGATGTATTCAACAGGTCCTCAAAAAAGGTCTGAAAGGAAGATTTTTCCCTAAAGACTGTTTAAAAAAAACCAAACCACACCCAAAGCACTTCACCCAAGATCTGTTCAATCCTTCTACCCGAGTTCGGAGCTTGCCAACTTTTTAAGAACGCCAGGAAAAAAAGGAGGGAATGAGGTGGAGAGAGAATTGAATTATTCCCAATTTGTACCGATGAAAAGCTTCAAGTAAAAGGAAATCCACTTGTTCAAGATCTTGCTACATGCACAGCCCCTCGTCAGCTGAAAGCCACAGTAGTTAGCATTGGGTGTAACAGCAGATTGATCATTCATAAAAAAAACACTGGCAACGTTCCTTCGTCCTCCAGAACTTGCATCCACGGTTATCTGTCCCGAAGCTTCTCCCAGAATGTCTGTGGTTCTGCACGTTTCACACGGAACCGGAGGAAAATGGTAAACATGTCTGCTTTCAATGCAATCCCAGTGAGCCAACCTTCTGCCCAGGAGCTGGGTGTCATTTCCGAGTCTGGCTCTTCTTTGGCACCGCGGGTCGCTTGGCTTGCCACAAGTGGTTATGGATGGTGAGGGCATCCACGCTCACGGACACGGTTTTGGCTGGGATCACGTTAAACTGTTTTCTGTCCGAGCTGTACTTATAGAGTTTATCAATCATTTTCTTGGTGATGCTCTTTGGCCCTGTTCCAGTCAGCTTGTAGATCTCCTCCGTGTCGGGGTAGTAGCAGTAAAGTGCTCGGAACTGGCAGCCGGCGTCGCGGAACAAGATGATGTAGTGGTTGGCATCACACTTCTCCAGCTCCTGCAGCAAAAACAAACAGGTCCAGGGGTTGTTGGCAGGGAGAACTGTGCCAAGCTTTAAGCTGAGTAATTGGGTTTTTTAGCGTTAGGTCAGTAATTACGATTTTCAGTCCTCTCATAAACCGACAAGCAGGACTCTAAATACAGGATCGTGTTTTCCATGTGGGAAGCAAAAAATCCTCAATACAGCCACGTTTTAGGAAATGGGATTCACACAGCACATCAGTGAGATTATGAAATCAGCATTACAGGCCCATCTGATTAAGAGTGCATTAATGATTTTAATGTTTACCTCTAATATGGAGTTCTTATGTGGTTCATTCACTTTTCCAGCAAGACAGCAGTGAGATATAGCATTGTGAATAATGGGTTTGTTGGATTTGCTGCTGGGTTCCTTAAATAATTTCGGACCTAAGGAAGATAAATAAGTCAAAATTAACTGCCTTATATTTATGAACATTAAGATTTTCATTCAAAGTGAAAAAAAGGAAAAAAAACCCATTATTTTTCTAGAATGATTTACTTTTAGAGATATTAAACGGAACAAAACACACCTGACAGCTTCTCAAAAATAACATGAAACACATCACAAGTTTTCCTGACCTGGTATTCATAATAAATGAATAAAACAAACGAAACAAAACCAAACTAAATTAAAACAAAGCAGGCACCTGTGTATTCTGCCACTGAAGCAATAGAAGATGCTGTGGAAGCGTTCTCCCAGTCTCTCTCTGTGTTTCTGCTGGGGTTTCTGCTCAGAATGGGTAAGGACTCCATTGATTCAACTCTGGCAGGGAAATAAATTAAAAAATTACACGCCAAGATTTTGGGGTTTGGCCCTGTAATCTCACAAAAATGCTGCTGCCCCTGAATGGAACAGATTATTCTCCCTCATCCTCCCCAGAACGGTCAGATTCTCCTTGCTAGAGAAACCAAAGCAAAACTCTGACTCCTCTGGGAGAAAATAAAACAAAACTGCAAGTTTGTACAGGACACTGCAGCTGGCAGCCACGTAAACCAGATGAATTCAGCAATTCTCTCTGACAGCGGGGTGCAGCAAACAGCACAGGAGCCCAACACTATTGCATCCCCCAGCACCAGGGAAAGCCAAGAGAAGCTGGCTGTACCTCTGCGAGGGCGTGCCTCCAGAGTGAACGCTTTCAGGCTCGGTCGTCGCTGCTGAGGCCAAAGACAGACTGGAACCAGACTGAGCACTGCTCAGATTATCAGCTACAAAACAGGAGAGAAAATGTCAAACACCCTGGGTTACAGCAGACTGGCGGATCAGGAGAGCAAACAACTCCAGATTCTTACGCGTGGAAGAACACTTCGTCCCCGAATCACTGTAAGATTCCTCACGATGGACCGACTTTGGCCTGGGTTTTTTGGGCTTGGATTTGGGTTTCCCGAGCCCTTGCTCCTCCAAAATTTGCTGCTGTTTTTTCCTTAGATATTCCTGCTTGATGAGTTCTCGCCGAGCCTTCTCCTCCTCTTTCCGTATCCGGTCCTCCTCAGCTTTGCGGCTGACAAGCGAACACAAGAACAGTGCATTCAGCAGGGAACAACTTCCTCATCTTAAAATAAAGAGAAATTCTTTCCTGTGCATCATTACCGAGCTTCATCCCTTTTTTGTTCCACCTCAGCCTCCAGCTGCTGCTTCCGCAGCCGAGCCTCCTCGGCCTTGCGCTGCTGTTTCAGAAGGAACGCCGCCCGTTTTTTGGCCAGCTCATCTTCTGCCTTCTGTTCATCCTGCAAAATCCAAAGGGATGGAGAGTGTTAGAGAATAGAGGATGATATATTCAGCTGGACGTCACAAGATCGCTGAGGATTCCAGGAAAATTTGAAGAAAAACGATTACTTTTGGAAATCTTTACATTTGAGCGGAAATCAAAATTTCTTGTTGGTTAAGAAAAAAATTGTAACGTGGTTTTAGTGTTCCCTTAGGTCTGTGAGGAGAAAAAAGGGGTTTATCTTACTCTGATTTGTTTTTAGGTATCTTTAATCGCCACAAAACCTTCCAGACCTGCAAAGTATAATGGCAACTATGATGTGGGCCAGGATGGACACCACAAATAATCCCAGTGCAACGACAGTGAGTTAAAATGAATCACACTACAAAACCCCCAAAAGTTAAATTCACTGAGATTGAGACAGCCTAGTTTGACCTTCCTGAAAGGCAAATTAAAAGAGAAAGTATCACCATGTCAGCACATCTGAGGTATTGACAATAATCACTGCTAAGCACAAATTGAAGATACTAAATGTTCTGAGAGCAGCCCTCTCTCTTTTTCCAAAAGTAATTGTTTTCCAGTGCAGCTTTTTCATATCCAAATATTGCAACCCATGAGTGCTGTGCTCCATCAGGAGACTGGGCAACACCAGTTCTAACGCTGGGTGAGCGTGTAACAGGGACCAAAGAGAGAAAGGTAACACATTTACCTTGAAGAAAAAACCCACACCAGACTTCTGATCACCTTCACTAATCATATCCGTGGAGCTATCCTGGTTTTCAAGTTCTCCTTCATCTGGAGCTTTTAAGTCAGACAAATCTACTTCAATGAGATTAGCCTTGCTTCTCAGGGGCTCATCCACTGGGACATTTTCTTTTCCTGAGCCATCAGATGAATTCAACCCTGTTTCCTTGAGGCTGTTATTCACCTCTTTGCTCATTTCAGACAGAATATTTGCATCTTTGGAGGTGGAGAGAACGAGTGCCCTTTGGTTGCTCTCATCGTGAAGTCTATAGGTATCAAAGAAACACTTCTCTTGGGAACCACTCCCGTGATCCGGGCTGCTTTCCAGTCCCACTTCCGTGGGTGTCTTTGCCAAGCTGTTGGGTGGGAAAGGTCTCAAATGTGGTAGGTTTTCTAGGCTGGGCGTTGGGGTTTTAACACGTGCTGAGTTCTGCTGTCTGTCCTTAGGCACCTTCAGCTCCGACGGCCTTCCCGGTCGGGGCGTCCTTCCTTGGCCAAACCGCGGCGGTTTCCGCAGGCTGTTCATTCCAGTTGGAGACAGGGGCTCAACAAAATGAATGGAAGGTTTCACCTTTTGGTCCTGAGAGTTACTTCTGGTTCCTGGGGATGGCACTGTTGGAGATTTCATGAGCAGCTCCTGCTGCTGGGAAATCTTGAGGATGGCCTGCTGAAGGGTGGTGATTGTTTCATTCAGCTTTTCAATTGAAAGATCACATTCGTTTATATCCGCTTCAGTCACGTTGTCTTCCAGGAGGGCAACAGAAATAATTTTACTTTTTTCCAAATCGTGTATAGCAGCGGGGTCTTTTGGTTTGTGTTGCTCAGCAAAAGCCAGGCTTTCCTGCATTTTTACTTTCGCTACTTCCTGTGAATCGTTGAGCATTTCTTCTCTCTCCTCCTCTTTCACAAGAAACTCCTCAGATTTGGAACCCAAAGAAACTTCATCTAAGTCTTCCCCATTGTGCCGAGAATATTCTCTTGCAAAATGTTCTGGTTTGATAGGCTGTGGACCATCGGGAGATTTCCCTTTTTTAACAACGTGCAGGAAAGCTGCCTTGCCCAATTTTAGTCTCTGCCTTGCTGATAGGGCTTCCATCTTCTTCTTCTGAGCCTCTATCGCCCTGCGTTTCTCTTCCAGCTGCATATGGAGCTGCACCAGCTCGGAAGCTAAAAGATTAACATTGTCTTTGTTCTGCCTGCTGGGGCTCTGCTCTCGCTTTTGTTTCCACGTGGTCAGCGGTGCTGGGCAGCTTTCCGACCCATCCGGGGTGGTTTTTTGGGAACTGCTCGTGCTGGACTTGGTCTCGTAGCTGTTGAGCCTCTGCAGCTTCCTCTCTGCAAAGCTGGTCATGCGGACACTGCCGCTGGCCATGGACACGCTGCTCACCTGGGAAATGGTGCTCAGGCAGGGGCTGGAGCGGCCGCTGGCATCGTCCTTGTCCTCGTGTTCTTTCACCTTCATATCCTCCTGCAGCTTGGCAGACTCCTCCTCGCCAATGTACTTCGTGACTACAGGATGGTCGTCCATGACTACCAAATCCTGGTCGGCATCTTCCATGTCCAAGAGATCCGACTCCGAGTCCTGTCTCACCATAGTCCAGGTGGCATCCTGAACGTGCAAGCTGAGACCTTTCCCATAACTCACACTGGATTTACTCGTTACCTCATCGTCAGCTTTAGCAGCATGAAGAAAGAATCCTCCAGTGGATAGCTCCTGAGAGGAAGGATCTAAACTGCTACTAGCCAAAGGTCTGGAAGCTTCTAAACCCGCTTCCCCCAGGGCCACTGGATCTGCGGGACTGGGATCTGCAACTGGAGTGAAATCAGAGCTAGAAATTGGAGTAAAAGTCCTATTGAGGTCATGCTCACCATGACTGCTCGTTGCTTTCTTGCGCATCAAAGACAAGTGTCCTTCATTTAACCTCTTTGTTACAAAACTCCTCTGTTTCCCCTCCCCACACTCATCCTCTTTATTGATGACCTGTTTCTCCTTGGCTGGTTTCAGGACTGCAGGCATTAAAGGCTCCAGGTAAAAACTCTCGGGTTTGCTGTCCGAAGGGTCGCTGCTTGTTTTTGGAGACCACGCTGTGGCCACGATGCTGGGCACCCTGGCTGCTGCATTCTGCACCTCAGGGTCACCACGGTTTGGCCTTTCTTCAGGTCTGATGATTGCAATCAGCTCTTCATCTTCATCCTCCATTTCTACGTTGTTCAGCAAGCTCTTCCCGTTAGCTTTCACCGATGGAGGGTGGGGCTGATTTTTGGGGGTTACATTGACAATGTTGGAAGCAAGACTGTCCTTGCTGATGGATCTGGCCAGGCTAATGCTGTCACCAGAGCCAGGGTCCACATCAGTACTGGCAGAATGATGAAGAGCAAACGGTGTTGGCTGAGACAGAGGCCTAGAAGAGATAAGAAGAGCCTACTGACACTCAAGCACAACAAGGTTCAATTTGTTGAAACAAAGACCATGATACAGACAGCTAAAATTGTTGGTTTATTTTAAAAACGCATCCTGTGCACAAGCGACCAGCAATACCAAGCAGCAACTTGAGATACTTCCATTTTCCACAGCACTTCCCGAAATCTGACGTATATTCAATTGCAAATCTAACATCAGTCAGCTCTGAAAGCACACATGATGAGGAAACAAAACAAAATGACTGTCGGTGCAGTTCTAGGGCAGTGATACCACGTTACCACCATCAAATTGTCACAGTACCATCTCCTCAAGCAATGCTGTGCTACTGAAATGCCTCTCTTACCTGGGTTTCCTCTCTGGCCACGCCAGAACTGCCCCTCGTGGCTGCCCATCAACGCGGGTCAGAGAATTGGAACGGTGCCGATGGCCTGAAACGGTTTTTAAATGGGTACGTTTAGAAATGGTCTTTAAACCAGCACTTTTACCTCATTTAATAGCAAATATAGAAACAGAGTCAACTCCTTCCCCAACAGGTGGCAGCAGCAAACAGATTTGCTGCAGCTGCCACCAGACAGACACAGTCAAAGCCTGAAAAAAATTAAAATTCACTGAGTTTCTTAAAAGATCTTTAAGATGGACTCTAACTCAACACGCTCACCCACTTGTGTGCCTGCAGTTTAATACAATTTTAAATTATTTATAGAAATGAACTTATATTTTATTTCTTTATTCTAGTGACACTGACAGTCATTAGCTGTTGGAAGGGAAATTCAAGGCAGACTCACCAGGGCTGTCTTCTCCCTGTAAAGATTTTTGCTGCTTTTGCCTCAAAGGGAGCAGTGGATGGGAAGGGCTGAAGGCAGGGCTTCCTCCTTTGCCACTAATTCAGAACAGCAAAAATTCATTACGACAAAGAATTTTTTTCTATCATCAGAAAAAATATCAAATTGTGAAGTTACACTGGTAAATTACCCTCATCCTCTTTCAAACATACTAACATTACATTTTAAGAAGATCCTTGAAGAAAAGTTTTTCACATGTAACAATACAAAAGTAAACCTATTACGTGGAATTAAGTTTCTAAACACAGCAGATTTAAGATGTTGCTTATGTAAATAGTAAATTCAAGACAAAGTAAAGGCTGAAATAACTTCTAGGCCACCATGAAATTTGTGCCAGCTGAAAACCCTTGTCAGTGACCTTCCTGCACCACCAGATCACATTTAAGTTTGTTTTCACAGAATCCCAGAATGGTTTGGGTTGGAAGGGACCTTAAAGATCATCCAGTTCCAGTCCCTGCCATGGACAGGGACACCTTCCACAACACCAGGCTGCTCCAAGCAAGTCCTTGCCCAGCTCTCTCAGAGCCCTTTTAGGCACTCTAAGGTCACTAAGTTTGCAGCAAAATGACAACATTTAGCAGCACAAATTCCCAGGTTATCCAAACAGAGGCCTCAAGCGAAGGTGGCACAACATGAAGACAACACTTACAGATAGTCAGGCTCCTCGGGGTGCAGGTAGTACCTACTGCAGGCTTCAGGGGCTGGCTGGGCTGGGGGCTGCAGCTCTGCTGGGCTGGGGCTGGCAGGAGTGGCCAGGAAACTGCGCTTGGTGGCGTTGGAAATGGGCACCGGGGGCCGGCTGCTCTTCTGCTGCATCACTGCTTTGACTGGGCACAAAGGGACAGCAGGAACACAGCTCAGAGCTGCCAGGCAGAGAGCAGCACAGAGCAGGAAGCTCTCAGGTTGCAGAGGTTAAAATGAAAACGTTGTGACACGACGTTACAGTGAAAACTGAAGTACTGGTCTTTATTTAAAATATGTCTCTTCTGGTGAGCTTGATGGAAGTTGTAAATTAATAATTAACTCGTGGGTTTAGGGGGAAATGACCTGTTTAAAAGTTATGCGTTCAAATAATTAGAACTCAAGTGGATCTAGGACTAATTTTCCTTCTACTTCACTCCTTCTGAGATCCCCAGCAAGAATAAACTTTGGGTAGGAACAAAGCTTCCAAGGAAACATCACTGGGCAACAGTTTCACTGCAATGGACGTATTTTTGAAATAACATGCTATCAGTTATCCATGATTACAAACTTACCATCCTTTATTTCCTGGATATCTCTTGGTTGTACAAAGTCTGGTTTGACATTCTCAAACCACCAAAAGAGTTCTGCAATGAACACCATGACGTTAGGCTGAAACAGAAAAAAAAAAAAAAAAAAAAAAAAATCAACCCTCTCAGTAACAAAGCGCTGGTTATCC
>VYZQ01056944.1:12401-26767 GCA_013400655.1 Mystacornis crossleyi
GATGTTTGCTGGCTGCCAGTGACATTTCTCTACCTGCTCAATGCCAGAGGGATGGGAAAAGGAGGAAGAAAACCACAGAGAACAGAATCAATTCTGCATTCACTTTCGAATCCACGGGGGATTCTGTCTAGCACAGCCACAGAAGAGGTAAACGGGCTACAGAGAACACACATCACGACAAAATACAAAAGCAATTAAAACCAGACATCATGATATGCATATAATAAAGGGTTACTCCTAGGATTCACAGTGCTGGTTCTTTCTGAAAACACTCAGGAGCTCTGCAAGGTACAACGTATCAGAGAATTTAAAAACCAATACAAAACGTTGATTTTCAGAAATTAATGAAGCCAGGACGTTGATTTATTAAGAACAACATTTTCTGGGGAAGAGAACTCATGTTCTGCAATGCTCAAGAGTGACAATTTCTGTCGATTGAGAGAACATATTTCAAAATCTAGATTTGAAACTGCCAAGTTATGCACACCGACAGAAAAACACGAGAATTATCAGCTAACACTGGTGGACATGTACTCCTTTTTTATGGTATTGAAACCAAGCTCAGTTGTTTGAGCAAAGAAAGCCACATCATCCAAAGCTGGAAAAGAAAGGATTCTTTTGTAGCTCATAATATACAGAACACAGTCTTCTAAATACAGTAAGAACAAGATAAAAGAGAGATTACTTTTTAAATGCAAATTCCGTAGGTGACCTGCCTCCAACTTGCCATAGTCCACTACCTATTAGAAGAGCTGCGTTTTAAATTTTTCCTGTATTTCTAGTTCAGCTTTCAAAGCCTGAAGCCTTTTATTCCTTTTTTTTATCCTCCTCCAAACCTTTATTACATACCATCCAGTTTCATTTGCTCTGGACAATAATAGTGAATCACAGCTAGAAGAGCAGCACCATCGCTACCATCCTTCATCAGATCTTCCAGCACAGGGAAATAGGGTAACTGCCTGCTGGAGAGGTGGTCTCTTCTGTAACGCACCTACCGAGACAAAACAAGGGGTCACACGATGCTAAAGAGGCAAAAAAGCCAAAAAAAAAGGCAAAGAAAAAGGAATCTGTGTTAAGCATTGAAAACTCTTTTCGGTGGATCCTCTCTGGCATTCTGCCCCCAGTCAAAACCAAACAAACTTGTGCTTTTCTCCCCGTGGAAGCCAATTCTGAAGAAAAGGGTGTTTCCTTTTTAATTCCAGAATGGTTTGGGTTGGAAGGGACCTTAAAGATCATCTAACCCAACCCCCTGCCATGGGCAGGGAACCTTCCACTAGAGCAGGGTGCTCATGGGCCATTCAGTGTCCTCGTGCCCAGGAGCAATCCGTGCTGCCTCGCTTCATTCACACGTTTTAACTTATTATAATCAATTTAACTCAAAATCCTTCCACACAGATGCATGAATGCAGCAGATCCAAAGAAAGAGACACAGGTAACTACATGAAAACACTTAAAGCTTGGGAAAAAACAAAACACAGCAAAAATAATTCTGATGAGCTGCTGAGCTCTCCTACCTTACCCACATCCACGGATTTGCTGTCGTGTCCACAGACAGCAAAGTTCTCTCAGAGAGAACCAGAACGTGGCACATCTGGCCAGCCAGTTGTTGTGCAAAAATCAAAAACACGGCCTTTTCCAAAATAGTCAGAGAGGAGGAGGCCTTGACATCCCCAGCAAAACTCTCCTTGATTTACTACAGATCAAAATCAAACTCTGGTGCAAACCCTGCAGCCCTCAGGGAATTTGGAGGTGCCAAAGCCAGCCAGCTGAAGAACAGATCTTGGCATTGCTGCTTGCAAGTTTTGCAAGTTCCAGGGTTGCTGTTTCCTGAGCATCCACACACTACTGCACTGGGAGGCTGTGTCTAAACTGAGCAGCAAAGCAGGTGGGAAAGCAAAAGCAAAACGCACTGCAGGGCCTGGCAGAGACACCTGGCAGTGCTGGAAAAACACCCTTGGGCACTCCAGGGCACTGATATCACCGGGCTTGAACAGAATCTCATCTGCTGGGCAGACACACCAGTCACATACTGAACCATCAGAGGAAAGCTGGGTTTTACCAACGGCATCCTGCCCTTCCCGAGCCCGCCCGGGAAAGCTCTACACACACACACACTCCTAGGCGTCAATGCAGGATGGCACAGGCTGTGAAAAAATCTGTTCAGAGGAATGAAGATCACTCGGAGCAATGAGAACCAGTTTCTTTTCTTTATTTCGCACGTGCGAAGTTTCCCAAAGCTATCTCTGCACGCTAATGCTGTTTTTCCTGTCCTTTTACCAGGTGCAAATTGGGTTTTTCCCCAGCCTGGAGCACTCCACAAGGATGGAATGGAATGGGAATCATACTGTACCACACGAGCATATTCCACTGGTTCCAGCATGCAGTGCGATAGGGCATGCATCAGATCAGGCTTACACAAAGAGAAATAGTGAGATATAGGATGGTGATTATTCAAACAAGAAACAAATCAAAGGCATCAGCAACATCCATTATGCACTGGAAATGTGGTCATTAAGTCTGGTAAAAGAAGGGTGCACACCAAGGTGAACTGGTTAGCTTAAAAGGGTCAGCATTTATCCACTTAAAGTAAGCATATTAAAAAGAAAAAACCACCTTCAGAAATTCTTTTTAGACTTTAATTCCTCCTGTAGTTAAAGTAGATATAAAGATTTCTTTTCCAACAGGCTTAAATGGAATTTAAACCAACAGTGGTCAATACCAAGAACTAAAATGTGTAAAAATGGCTTGTTTCTTTTGGCTTTGGTGAAAAACCCCACAAATTTATCAAAGAGGGTTTTTATGGACTTAATTTAATTCCTTATTTTTTGCTCAATTAGTCTCTTAACCATGCAGTCTTTTATACTGAAATTCTGAATTCCTCCTTATTTTCTAAGCTGAGCGTTGTGGTTTTGTAACCCTCGTGCCCATGCATACAGTGAATGATATCTGTATGCAATAATTGCAGAAATGGTGCTACTGAAATAGAGATAATTCAGTATTAAACAACCCCAACCAAACAAAAATCACAAAATAAAAAGGCAGCACAGAATTGACAGAATCCGACAGCTGCTTTGGAGACCGCAAAATCTGTCAGCAAACCATTAAAATCTAAGTGCACTAGAAGTGAGACGACCTTTGTTTACTCCTTCCTTTAATTTCAGATATTTAAAGTTTCTCCTGCAGCCCACAGATTTGGTTCAAACAAACAAAGGATCGGGAGGCTGCAGTGGGACTGAGCTCTCTGGGGAAGGCCCAGAGATCACGGGGACACTGCCTGATCACACCTGCCTTTTCCAAGGGCTCTGCCCTTTGGAATGAACAACTGAGACAACAGCTCATCTTCCCAGAGAGAAAATGAGTAACGCCAGCTCCTGCAAGGGCAGGAGAAAGGGTATCAAAGCTAAGGAAAGCAAAGGAACAAAGGAAAATCTCCGCACGTTGAAATAAACCCAGAAAACTCAGCCAAAAAAAAAATAAAATAAAAAGGGCAGGATTCCATACTAGAAGCACAATTTTGCTGGATTTTTAAAATTTACGTTGGAATTGATATTCCAATTGCACAGTTCAGCACAAAGCAAAAGAGGCTTTTTGTTCCAGTGTGCAAACTCTCTTCCCTCCCAGCGTGCCAGCTCCGGCTCCTTACTGAGCCCACAGTCCCAGCAATTGCCCCAGCGGATCCGAACCGGCCCGGCCAATCTCCCACCCCACCCCGGGGATCAGCAGGGCCCTGGCTCTGGCAGATTCACCAACCTGCACCACAGCAGGTGCAGGAGCAGGGTAAGAGCATTATTTAAGCACAAACATCTGAGTATCTTAACTATGGATTCCGAGATTAGGCAGCCCTTTAAGGCGCCCAGCTTTTCTCTCAGCCCGGCGCCGCGATCAGTCCCCTCTTACAACAAAACCCAGCAAATGCAACCAGTTTCAACTGGGAATTTTCCAGGGTTTTTTTTTGCTGCTACTCCACCTCCCTCCCGCAGTGTGGAAGCAATTGTGAGATGCTGCAGAGTGAGTATGCTGTATGCTGTACAGTATGCAAGAAGCGTGTCATGGAAACCAAGCCTGATGACCCAAAAGCTCACACAGGTGTTTTTCAAAGAGCAGCTGAGAAGCATTGGAATGGAAGCAAACACTCTGAGGAAGTTTAAAAAGCCATGATTTTTGTGGATGACAACTGGTGCAAAAGTAGTTCACTTACAGGTACTAATTTCCAATACCATTTGGAAGGAGACTGCTCAGGAAGCAAGGAAAGGAATGTAGGAATAGGAAAGGAACATCAGCAATGCAAGTTAAAAGCAGTAATATTTAAATGCACTTCAGCAATGAACACTTTCATATTTTAGAGGGCTTGTAGCTTAGAAATTTAGATTTAAAGATACTAAAATGAGACCCAAAAGCCAATAGGGTCAAATAGTTCAAGGGATCTTTAGACCACATTATCAGCTTGAAATTAAACAGCTCTTTTTGCTGAAGGATATTATTATCCATAAAAGGCACATAAAAAACCATTGCCACTAACATGAAAATTAAACAACTGTGCCTTGCTCATATGTCACACTTTGAGCCCTTTGCCCAGCAATGCCAATTTGAAAAAAGAATATGTTGTTTATAATTTATCTTAAGGTTTTGTTCGAGAAAGACCTATCTGACATTCTCCAGAAATGAAAGTGTGCTATATTTTGCAATATTAGTGCATTGTGATATAATTTCAAGGGAAAAAGCTGGAAAAAACTACAAACACACACATGTAACATTCGAATGCCAAGAGTATCCTTTACTGGACAGAGCCTGAATAAGTCCCTAAATACACATTAGACAAATAACCCATGCAAAAACAATATGCCCCAAGAGCTTTCAAAATATATAACATATATTTTGTGCTGTGAAAGCTGAGTCATATTTACCCACGTACAGTTGATACAGGCTATTTTACGTTGAAACAAGTTGTTTTCATCCTACTGAAACTTAAAGGAAAGTCAGAAGAGACCAGTGGGCTTCGAAGGCAAGGAAGGGCACTGATGACAGAGACAAAACAAACTGCATGCAGAAAATCTCAGTTCTGAGCACTGCAGCCCTCACATTTCTCTGACAAAGAAAATACTGATATTTAAATCCATTAATCATCCACACACAGTATATCACAACTGAAGACAAATTTGTTTTACCTTTTGATGCCCTGGGCTTTCCATTAGTTGTTGTTTTAATTTAATCTCTTTCTCCGTTATCTCTCTCATTTTAAGGTTCACCTAAAAGGGCATAGCATGGAAAATTGAATTAAAATACACCTGCATGTGTTTCCACAAGTGTTCTTCTTGCTCCTGTTAATGGTCAATTCATGCCACAAACATAAAAAGTTCATAGGAAAACAAGGTTCAGCAGTTTTCTAGACCAACCCTCTGTTAGCAGTAGCTGTAATCACAATCCTGAGTTTGCAAGGACACATTCTCTGTGGAATGTGACTCTTGACACTCAAAAGAATTACAGTAACTTAATTGCTGCCCTTGGAAAAGTTTTAGTTTTTCTGTTAAATGTTTCAGCCATCAGCGTTAAGTCCATCCTGTTATTTAACATGAAACAGTGCTTCACCTAAAAAAAAAACCTCACCAACCAAAAAAAACACCTCACAGCAACTTGTCTGAAAATAAAGAATCCAATTTTTACTGTTTTCTAACTTAGTTCCTGATTATCTTCTTTATTTTAAAATTTACCGGCTTTATTCATGCCTAAGAAAAACAAGTTGCAAAAGTAGAAAGAGATGATAAAAATGCCCAAGAAAGGAAGATACTCATCCGAACCTTCTTAAAAATCTGAAAAGTGACAAGAAAAGACAGGCATGCTTTTCCCAAAGTAAAATTTACCTTGTTAATCCAGAAAACCATGGCATCCTCCAAATCATAGGGCAGTTCTTTTGAGGCACTGAATGTAGAGAAACGCTTGACACTGGCAACCACTTTTTCAATGCTGATCATTTCTACAGTGTAGGCCATCATGAGAGCATCAATCATTGCCATGTGAGAACTCTGAAAGAAGAGAACAGAGAGTATTGGGAAATAAAATCCCTTTCCAAGAAATGGTACGTTCTAACTGTAGTTAAAACAACACATTCCTAAGGTTAGCGACCTAGAAATCAAGAGCTCTTCACTCCGTTTACTATTTTAAATAGCGTTAAATAAAAAGAAGATGATTAGGTGGATTTAATTAAGCGAACCATTTTGATTGGTGCGGAGCCCAGATCAGATTCAGACACAGGTGTATCATCGCTCTCCATGACGTAAATCCCCTTCCGAGACAGCGCCTGGATCACGGACTGGTGTCCCTGCAGAGCGGCCACCTGATCCCCCTTGAGGATGAGGCTGCAGACCCGGCAGTAGAGCTCGCTGGAGAGCAGCAGTTTGATCACCGGGGGTTTGATGTGCTCCTGCTCGTACTGATCGATGTAGAACGGGTCCTTCAGCTCCTCCGGGACGTTGTCTGAAAAGGGGGAGAGGACATCAGGAAGCGCTCGGCGAACGCGAGGGGCAGGCGCGGTTTTTTTGGGATTATCACCGGGTGGGGGACAGGTCAGAGCGGGTGTCACACGGGCAAGGGTCAGCCTCATCTTCAAAGCAAAATCCCAAAGAGTCCGTGAGCAGCAGCTGGACAGCTGCAAGGCTCGGTCACCAAGAGGGGCCGGCCAGTCTCCGACCGAACAACAAAACAAACCCACCGGTTTCTTGATGAATTTTGGCAATTCAGAACAAAAAGATCAAAATATCTGACTAAAACCTTGAACATTTTACAACCCAACCAGTGAGCTGATTTTCTTCTTCTTTTTTTTTTTTTTTGTCAAGAGCATTGAATCAAACTATCGCAGCTTTCAGCCTTTAAATAATTCAAGCCTAGGAAGCAAAACCACTCCACTTGGATTAAGCAGGAACTTTAAAACCAAGTCTAGAAATGAATTTCTTTTGCCTTGGCCCAATTTCCACAAGTTGTGTTAGGATTTTATCAGACCGAGTCTAGACCCTGAGTGTAGTAATTTAGAAGAAGTTAAAATTAGCAACACAGAAGGCCTCACCCTTGCACACCACCAGCCATAAACACATTTTTACAGCTCAGAGCTGGCAGCAGAAAAAGGCACTAACAACAACTAATATTCCAATCACTCTAAATATGTCCAAGACACCTCAAATCCATCCCTTGCTCTATATCCCAAAATAAATACTTCTCATATTGGGTAATCAGCCTGGAAGCTATTGATCTTTATAACAACTTAGCAGGAATAATGAGAGTCGGCAACTCTGAGAAAAATATTTTCTAGCCTCAAGTGTATTGTCTTAATAGAAGCCTGGCATTTCCTAAATTTCAAACATAAAATTCTATCTAATGCTATCCAGTCACTCTGAATATCTTTCCCCAAAGTCACTTAAACAGTTCGTTTTAAATAGACACATCTACACTTAAAAGAATTATTAATTAGGCAGCGTATTTACTTTTCGTTCAGCTCATTTCCAGAATAATTAAATTTTCCCATTCTAAGAAACTCTTACCCATATCTTTGACTGCAAAATAAGCCACACAATATTTGTATAGTTCATAAAGAAGAGGAATGGAGACAGAGTGTTATTGCACGAACCACAAGTACATCTCACTTAGGTAAAAATACATAACAAACCAGTGCTGTCTAACAGCCCTAACAGCTCCTGTTACACAGTACTGGACCTATTTTTCAAAATGGGAACCTTTCTGAAGTTTTTTAAAATTAAGATAATTATTTTTCCTTTCTGAGACACTGAATGTGACTTTCTACTGAAGATGGTTGGAAGAGACACCATAAACCCCACTGGCACTACCTAAGTAGCATTTGTTAACATGGGTGTCCATTTCTAGTGAAATACATAATAAATTCAGATATTTTTAATCTTCTTAACATTAGTCAACCTGACCTAAAATCAAAGGCTGTTGAAAGCTTATTCCATTTAATGGCCATTTCCATCTCTAGACAGAGAACTCGAGCTTCCATTTCTAAAGACTGAGGAAAGATCCAAAAATCCAAATGCAAAGCAGCTCGTATAATTCAACATTTTCGTTCATTACAAGCAGCTACACCTCTAACAACCAAAGGCACGCTGCTTTGTGCTAGAATTATTTGTGAAAGGAAATAATACAAGCTCATAAAATATCCATGAAGTTGTACATCTCTGGCAGAGCATTAGCACCACTCCGAGTTTTAACGGCTTTTTGTAAAACGACGACCAAAAAGAAAAAATTAAAAAATAAAAGCAAATTCCCAATGTCTGAAATCTGAAGCATTTGGATGGGGGGTTTAGCACCAACACCTGGGGAAGGGAGGTGACTGCCTGGAATTGGGCTGGGAGGGGTGGACAAAGAGCCCCGAAATCCCTCCAAGACATCTCCTGCCCCACAGGCCAGATTTTCCTTGGGATTTTCCCCTCTCCCCAAGGTAGGAGTGACTGTGATTATTTTATAAACTGCAACCACAGCGAGCAAGGTTTCTCTGCAACACTGACACGCCCAGGAGGGATCCAGTCTGTAGGATTGGGGTCTTTACACACATTATTAACACAGGACAGGCCACGCTGAGCCTCCCGTGTGACAGGGCCAGGCAGACCTCCCACATCAATTTCTGATTAAACCAGCTCCGTTTCAATGATTTTTAAAAGCCTTTTCTAGCACTAAATGGATCTAGTTCTTAGTGAGGAGATTCCATGTCACAGAAATCAATATGTTAAAAAAAAACCAAACCCAAACAAACAACCCAAAACAAACACACAAACGAAAAACAGGTGAAAAAACCAACATGGATCTTGTAATTCAATCTGAAAGGCCAGTCAAGCAACCTGGAATCTTTTTCTTTTATAGTGAAGAATCCTCTAATTTCATGTTTCTGATCTCCATGTAACTGCTTAAGGACTGACTGGATTTGGATTGACCAGGATTAAGGGGAGGGCTGGGTGGGAATAACTTTTAGTACCAGGATTAATAATTTGGAGACTATCACAGGAAGTTATTTATCAACATTAATCCTCCCATAACTGCAACTTTAATTTCACCATAAACACTTGCCCAGGTTAATTTTTGACGTTAGTACATACAACACTTCTGTCTGTCTGTCACACACAGGAGCAGTCCTGTAGCTGATTTATGTCCTGACTAACAATCCACAAAAAAATTAAGATAGAAAAACCACATCAAAGCTCAAGAGTGGCAGTACTAACTTGGCTATTTAATTCAAATTTATCTCATGCTGGACATGAAGGCAGGCACAAATAAATGAGAAATAAACGGCAAGTTTCTCTGAGTTGAGAAACTTCCAAATAGTTGATGATCTGTACATGGTGCAGTTGTCTCAAATGGGGTAACACAGAACAGACAAAAAAGGGCTTTAAGTGAGACGTGTCCTCAATATTTGAAATCTGCATCTCCAAGTGCAACTGAAGACAGGGATCTTCCCTTTCACAGCTGTTAATTATTCTTACCTGCAGCACAATGCCACAGAAAACACCCGCGGCCCCCAGGGCTGCTCCTTCTCCCACCCCCCTTAAAAATGACAGAATTCCCACTCTGCCAGGAATCTCAGGGATACGTTGTCACTTTTAGGACAACTGCACAGCACCAGAGCTGACCCGATGCTCATTTAAACCACACCCCAGGGACACACGGGCAGCCCCTGTATCATGGACACCTTTTCTCCCCAGTTTTCAGGGATCAGGAGAACTCCAAAGGTGTCACATGCTTTGTCCTTGCCTCACTACAGAATGTGCCAATGCTCTTTTTGAAGAAAATGTCCCAGGCTTTCCAAGCCCCAGTTTCTATCAGCATCTTTTCCAACGCCTTCTTTCCATGACCTATAACTGAACTTGGAGGTTAGAGAAGTTCTGTTCCTTAAAACCTGAGTTTTTACACATGTATGGCCTGGATTTTGGAAAAAAAAATCGACATGAAAAATGAACTTCTGAGAAATTAACACCTAAGCTATAGCTACAAAAATTTCTGCTCAAGCAGCTTAACAAATTGTACTGAAGGAAACCAAATTGTCCTTTGTTTTTGCTTATAAAAAAGCTTCTAATACCATCTTAATTCCCAAAGGAAGTCACCTTTACGTCCTTGAAAAGCTTGCAAACACCTCCTGCTTTTCCTGATGCGTTTTCTGAGTTGTTTCCCCAGACAAATGTTTGCATCAACTTCAACACAAGTTTTAGAGTTGCCAATTTTGGACAAACTGAGGGGTTCAAAAGGCACCAGTGGTTTTATAGTAAATTAAAACCAACAGTACATAACCTGCAATCAGCTCTGTGAAGGTGAACATCATTCATTCAGTTTGCCCTAAGTTTTCTAACAAGAATTATTGAAGAATTTATCACCCTACCCTCAGTATCAGTTGACTGGATCTCTTTCACACATGAGTTTGATGTAAGTTTGTACCAGGTTAGTCTTATGCTCATTTTTGCTGCTTCCCACACTTATAAAAACAAAGGAATATAATATTTTTTCCGAATTTCAGCAGCATAAACTCTGAAGTGTTCTTGCCCTGCTGCGCCTATTGGGGAGATAACTCCCCTGCCTATTTTTGTAAGAGATGAAGGACTCAAAAATAAACCACGAGGATTTTTCATTCAGCAATTCTTTCGGTCTGTTCTGTCATACCAGTGAGTTCTAATCTCCCCAAAACTGTCAGTTCTGAGAATAAATCACCAAGTACAAAATCGTTGAGAGGATTACAAAAATAACTTCACTTGCAACAACAGTCAGAGAGACAATTATTGCCAGACTCTCCTTGCTTCAGGGGAGGCACCATTTCTTTATCATCTCACTTACAAAAACCTCTTCAAAGACAACCAGCTGATTATGACTTGATAAAGAAAAATACAGCAATCTGAACAAATTTCACTTATCCCTTGAACTGACAGGGTGGATACACCCCAGATGTTATTTTACCTCCAGAAGCACGAAGAACTGGTTTCACATGGAAAGGCAGCCAAGCTGTCCTGGTAAACAGCACGAAGCTTATTCAAATTCTGAGTAGGATTTCGTTAGTATCAGTATCTGTTCCCAGAATTATTCAGCACTGGGTGAATGTCCTCCCAGCTGCAGAGCACGAGCACAAACTACACCTTCTCAGCACTAAGACCCCTCAGAATATAAACATTTCGTGTTGGTTCCCATTCCAGCACTGAATTCTAAACCCTGTTAGGTGATCTGTAATAGGACACATGAACATTTACATACAACAGGCAGGAAAAACCCCAAGCTAAAGGCTTTGCAAACTGCCGGGAGAACGACTGCACTTATTACCATATCTTTTGATCAAGGATAAAGCCACAAATCTGGATAAAGAAGAGGAGACAAAATAATAATTATGGAATCCTTCACCCCTGTAAACTTCACACAATAATACTCAGTGTTTATCAAAGAGGTGCTATTAAAGAAACAAATGTTTCACTGTTAATATTTGCTAAACACAACAGCTTTCTTCAAAGTACTTTTATTACCAACCTGAGAAGAAAGCTGACAAAGACAAGCAGGGAATCCAGGGATTTAGGGAATTTAGCCCAGGAAACATTCTCACACTGCCTCTACCAACGGGTAACTGTGGGGAGCTATTACAGTACTGTAAAATCTTATTTAGCAAGTAAGTGTTACGTACTCAAAGACCAAAAATAAGACAAACTTGCATTTCCCCTCCAATGCATTCCATTAGTCCTTGGCTTTCCTGCCTGCATCTTGCCAAAGGTTTCAGGCTACTGTCAGCATTAAGGCTGGAAACTATGTAAAGCTCCCAGCCCTGATAAATAAGTAAAACCCATCAGGTCCCTTTTGAAAAATCTGAATTTTGCACGTTGTTTCACAGAAGCAACAACGTCTGCTACGGAAAGGGTTGGAGAGAACCCACTGCTCACAGCAACACTCAGAGACTTCCATACCCTTCAATACCTAAATTTTAATATTATAGCCACGATGACGGAAAACATAATTTCTACACGTAAATTAATGCCACACTAAATCTGCTGAGAAATCAGAGTTTCTCGTTGTCATTGTCTATTTTCCCAGGTGGCACCAAATCAAACCACCCTGAGTTTGTTCTTTCCAACTGCTGCTGCTCAGAGCCCGAGGGGCCAGCGGGGCTGAATTCAGGGCCAGGTCTGCTTCCCACTGCTCTGCGTGGCCTCATTCCTGCTTGGCAATCTGGATCATTCCAGCCACTGTGGAAAAGTGATCTCCCCGTGGAGGGCTTGCCAAGCCTCCCCAGCCCTCCCACGCTCACCCTCCGTGAACTGTTCTCCACACTCAGGGACAGCTTTGCTTCCCAACCCCTTGAACATTAGGAATTAGAATTCCCTGAAGTGGCCGTTTGGTTCTGCTCAAAGTCTGAGGATGAAAAAAGATAATTCTGGTCTAATTAAACTCCATTTTCTCAAACCACCGTCTCAGCTAAAGGGACTTAGAATCTTTCCGGAGTGCAGAAGGTTTCCAGATGTGCCCAGACTGCCAGTGATCCATGCCAGTATTCCCAGATTTATCTGGGGAGGTGGATGACACCGAATGGAGAAACACCTTCCTTCACGACATCCTTCCCCTCTGTTTGCTGGAATTCAGACAAGCAGTTGTAGGACCTCCCTCTGGAGCCCATCTGTGCCAGCCAGGCATCCACCACAGCCAGGAGCTGCAGGTTTCCAGGAACAAATCATCCAGCCCAATTCCTGTGCAAGAAAAGGGCTTGTCTTGCAGTGTTTGTGTAGCCGTTCAGTTGTTTGGCTACCAAAATTCTCTTTTCATGGCCAGAAGGGGAAAAAAAAAAAAAAAGGAGGACTGCATCATCAAATAAAACAAAGCCTAAACTAAGACTTCAAATTATTTGTCATGCATGCTCCCAGTGATTTGTTCTTGAGGAAAAAAAAAAAACAAAGGATGAAGAATTTTCCTATTTAAATGGCAGCTTAGAAGTGGAGAATTCAAATATCCTTTAAGAGCAAAGAGAGAATACAGTTGCAGGTAAAAGTGACAGGGATGAATGACTTTCAGTCTACACCAGCATCAAATTCCTGTTCTTCACCCTTTCCACTCTTCACCACGAGCTCAGCCTTACCCAGATGAAAATGAAATGCGCCAGAATTTGAAAGATTAGGCAGAAAATCATGTCAATTCACAAATCAAACCTAAGACTTGAGAAAAATACTCATTCACTTGAAGGCAGTTATGGAAACCTGGTAAGATTCACTTCCAAACAGAAATGTTTTAATATGACAAACATGAGCTTTTTTTTTACCAAATTAACCAGAAATAAGTCTAAAATAATAAAAAGTCCTCAAACCCTTTAATGCGCATAGTGAGATTTTATAGAATAAAATCACAATTGCTTGTAGCTGCCCAAGACTGAACAACATCCAATATCTTAAAACTAAAACACAACCCTGAGAGATGACAAATAACATGTTAAATTCAAGTATTATTCAAAATTATAATCACACAGGAAACCTTCTTAAACACATCTCTCTATGAATTAAAGAGGCTTATAAATTTCTAGGGATTGTGCAATGCTGTTCCAGCAGTAATGGCTAACATGTGACAGCGACTTGCAGGAGCCATTTCAAAAATCAAACTACATTTCCACAGTCCTGCAAAGACACTCATGGACACCAATCCTTACTCATTGGGGAAAAAATGACTTTTTCCTATTGTTTGTGGCATTTAGCTTCTGTTGTTTGTAATCTGAACGAGCCTAAATGCAAGCAGAAAAATTGGCAGAGGCTGCTGCAGCCAGAGCTCACAGCTCCGCCATGGGAAAAGCTGTTTCTTTTTAGCTTTTGGTCACAGGAAAGCCAAATACTTTTACAACCTGTGTTGTCAGGAGCATAAACAGACCTGCCATTAAGCAATTAACTGGTCCAGGAGGTTCAGACACAACCCTGAGTGCAGGAGCAGACACCACCCAGCAGCACGAGGCCACCGAGCTCTCTCTGCAGCGTAGGATCCGTGCCAGTCCCTTCCCATTTAGGATCAGCTTTCCTCCGAAACAAAGTCACAACATAAATAGTGCATCCCCAGGTCTGGAATAGCCATTTTATCACAGGCCGCTAAAAAGTTTCAGGAAATGTAACAAACAATTCCAGTAAGTGAGAAATATTTACACGAGGAAGTGCCTGTTCTGTTCCTTTAAGTTATCAACGTTCCCCTGACAGCCTCCCCAAATTCCCACATTTTCAGACGTCCTCTGATCCGTGGGGGTTTTTTTTGCTTCTTGTTGCTTGTAACAAAACACATCAAATGTTGTAAACCCCTGATCTTCTTTTGCCCACAATCACCAAGACGAGGGGGACACTGAAAGGGCTGGAAATGTTTAAGAAGAAAAATAATTTAGAAAAATA
>VYZQ01056946.1:389-17031 GCA_013400655.1 Mystacornis crossleyi
TAACCAAATGCAGTAAATTAGTAATTATCGTAAATTACCATGTAGCTTTGAGGATGAAGAGAACTCAAAGAGAAATACAGGAAAATCAGAGCAGAAAGTATGAATTTTATATACCTATCAAGACGTTTTTGGATGGATTTTGCAATGTTGAAGAGAGAAAGAGGCATTCATTTATCAGGGTGTATGGGGGGAGGTTCCAGAATTTGTCATCCCAACAAGTTCAACACTCCCACCTATTTGCCCATACTGGCAAATAAGAAAAGCTCTTTCCAGGCTTCCTCTTACAGGCCTTAAGCTTCCTGGATCAGAGAACTTCCTCCCTGGAGGTCCGTAAGGCAGCTCTAAAAGGGGCTCCTGATTCGCAACTTGATCAGTATTTCAGTTCATAGTATACAGTAATCCAGTTTATAGAAATGTGGCTTGTCAAACCTATAAAATGTGAAAAATGAAAATACATTGAGAAATTCAAATACTTGTAGATTTCTACCATTGTGTGGGAGTATGAGGAGCTTGGACCAATTTGAAAACACAGAAGAGTTGTTCAAAAACACAGAGAAGTTGTTTGAAAATTGAAATCCTTAATTTTGTAAAACCCACATCCACAAGCCTTTGAGTGGCAGTTGCTAAAAAAAAAAGTCATTTAAGAGCAGCCTCCACTAGAACAGACTTCAGGATGGATACTTTTTTTAACACTAGAGTTTGGTGACATTAGAACAAACTATAATACAAAATCAAGTGAGAAAATCAAAGACCTAAAGTAGCAAGTAAATTTTGTAATATCAAGTTTCTAGTGACCTGCTTGAGATTTTTTACCTAGTATCTCATGCAGTTAAACTCCAGCCTCCTGGTAAATGGGACTCACTGGAGTAACACTGTGCTGAGCCTACAGGAGAAAAACGCCAAGAAGATTTATAGGTACACTGACTGTAATTTACACTCTGCAGAATTTAGTATCTGCCAAGTCTACTATACTGCTTGAAATCTTGTGTTTATCAAACATCTGGGGAAAATTTTGGAATGCTGGGAGATAGAGAAATTTCAAAAACCTTTGGAAAAACCTCATAATCATTTATTGCCATGCTTTGAGATAAGGCTTTTTATAACACAATGACTATATTTGGTGACAATGAAACCACCCTAAAATTCTGATTCTTGAGGATAATTCAAAAACTCCAGGAACTGAATCTTTAGGGAATGCAGGGGGGGAAAAAAAAAAAAAAAAACCAACAACAAAAAAAAAAATCAAAACACTTAAGTTTTGGGAGACAGTTTATATCCAGAACCCTTGCCTCCAAAATTTAGAGATCTGCAGGAGAAAAGCAAAACGTGTTTTCACCCTTAATCATTTTTCCAATCATGGAATGGTTTGGGTTGGAATGACCTTAAAGATCATCTAATTGCACCCCCTTCCATGGGCAGAGACACCTTCCACTATCCCAGGTTGCTCCAAGCCCCATCCAGCCTGGCCTTGGACACTTCCAGGGATGGGGCTTCTCTGGGCAACCTGTGTAGGGCCGCACCACCTCCACATGGAAGAATTTCTACCTTACACACAATCTAAAGCTACTCTCAGTTGGAAGCCGTTCTCTCTAGTCCTGTTACTACATGCCCTTGTAATTAGTCTCTTTCCATCTTTCTTGTAGGCTCTCTTCTTTCTCAGACTTTTAAAAAAATCTTTCATGAGAAGAGAAAGATCTCTTGAAATCATGAAAGACAAATTTGGGATTTGTTGCAATACTGAACAGTGCGTTGTTTAAGGTACTCCATTTGTGCTGAACTCTGCACAAATACTGAAGAATAGAGCAAATTTACAAAAAATTACTCTGGGCTCTGACTGCCCAAAGCGTACCTTGAAGGCCTTTCACTAAATATACCTGCTTTTATTCTTTTAATTTTGTCTAGCCTCTGTTTATAGGTAGCCCATCAAAGCATCATCATGATGAATTAGAAGGACAGTGAATTGGTCCGATCCTTGCCTTGATCACGGCAGAGCTATTTTACATTTTTATCTAAAATTCTTTCATTTCAGAAGTTTCTCTAAAGAAAAACCGACAACACAAAAGAGCCCACTGAATTTACCCCCTATTCACAGCACTGATGTGTGAGGATGACATAAAGCTTGGTCTGTGAAAACAACAGCTTTCCTCTTCTTTAGAGCAAGGCAGGACTTCGCTTGGACTCCCCTGATCATTATTTTCCAAACAGGTAGGATATCAAACTGCAGCATTTTACAAGGAGATTGTACTTGGAGAAGAACATTTTCTCCAAAAAGTAGACAGATAACTAAAGGAGATACTCATACACATACTCGCAGATTTGCTGCAAGCCCAATTGCCAGGAAAGATAGTAAACCAAAGGAAAAGAAAAAACACGAAATATTTATCACCTTGAGACATATCCATACCCCATTTTCTCATGCTCCCTCAGTTTTGGGGGAATGCCTTGCTTTTAATGTGAAAGGCCTGGAGCTCCATTTATCCTCTTTAAAATAGTTCCTCTATCTACTCTGTCACCATCTTTATACACATTTTTAGAAAAAGAAAAAAAAGCACCACCACAAAACAAACAAACTCACACAATACATCCCTGAGCATACACAGAAGAGAAAGTTTCTCAACCACAACTTTGTAGGCTAAACTTTAAACCTGTAGCTCCCAGAAGTCCTGCTGAGTCTCCCTCAGTAAGATAAATACCTGCTATACCTCAGCTAGCAGAGAGAAAATGGAAATTTTCCAAAAAGATGAATGCTCAGAATTCTGGCCAAATAAGGCAAAAACTTCCATGAGCCACTTTCTCCTGTACTTAGGGTGGCTTTCAGTAAGTCAATAGTCATGTTTTAACAACACCTGAAAGTCTGATAGTAAATCTCCAGAAGAGAAACAAAGATTAGAATCAGCCAAAAGGAACCAGGCTAAGACAAAGAAAACCTTTAAGTTTCAACAAATATTGCCCAAAGCCTACAATTGAAGTATCAAGTCAATATTTGATTTGATAACCTCACAGACACATAGTTTATGTCAGCATGTCATATCACATCCACTACTGTAACCCTATTCCTAAAATTGCCTAATAGATTTTTACTTCCATGCTTCTTTTTTTTCCTCCTAAGAGCATGTCCATGCCAACCAGAGATTTCAGACCATGTTTTGCTACACATGATAAAGCAGCAAACATACTTTTGTCCTGATGTGAGATCTAAGGCTGTACAGAAACCTCAAGGTCTCAAGTACTCTGATCAGTCAGGTCCCTGCCAGGGCAGGCAGCTGCTCACCTGATGGTTTTCAATTTCACTTGGAAATTAGCCATAAAATGCCCAGGAAAGAAGCACCTAGAAACATACACTGTGGGTAAGGGGTCGTAGTGACAGAGTGCCCAGGCAGGTGCAAAGGAGAGCTGCTTTTTTGCAAAACCCCAGCCTTTTTAGGCAGTTACATAGTTTTGTAGTTTAAGCAGTTACATGTTTACATAGTTTTAAGGCATAACAAACATAATTCAACCAACCACCATATACCACGATATGAACACGTGATGGTCACCCAACATGTTTTTCTACCTCTAATTCAGGTGTGTCTCTTTCCCACAGTCCTTTTCTACTCAGCCGAAGTAACAGGCCTGAGCCATGATTTTACATGATTTTCCCTTTATAAAACTTTACTTATGGTAACAATCCACTGTGTTTTTCATGCTTATCTGGGGAGGTTTGTTCCCTGGTTAGAATAATTTCAAACAAAGATTAGTTATGCACAAGCTTTCTAAAAATATATAAAGGATTTACAACAGATTGTTGGCAATGCTCTGATCACCCTCCTGCATGTCTACAAAAATCTTCAGATTGAGAGCTGCCTTAAGCAGAGAAATTTTTACCTTTTCTTTATTACCTTATGTCGTGGTTTAGCATAGCTTGGTTTTTAGTTAAGGAGAAATCCACCAGCCACGGAAGTGATTTTTTTGCAAGAGGCTGCAGACAGCTTCCTCTAGACCCAACAAACCAATCAGCTGGCTAATTTGAATACTAACAATTCTGTTAAGCTGCTTAAGAAAGCTGAACACACCTCTGTGAACCAAATTATTCATTAACTAAACCATACATAGCTGGGAACCACAGATCTAGAATCAGTGAATTTCCACTAACTTCCTAGCAGCCCAGATTTCTCCAGAAGGAATGCACCAAAAGAATGACATTTGCAGGTCTCAAGGTTAGACAGAAAATATGAGCACAGTGGGGAGTTCTTCTACCAGCAGCTCTCTCCAACTTTCCTTCCAAAGCATTGTTACAACCTCTGTTCATCCCCCGGCAGCCTGAGGCTGTGACCTGTTGTCAGCCAGGCATGGAATTCTCTTCAATCCTGGAAGCAACTTCACCCAACTCAGTGAGTCAGTATCAGTTACTGATGGGTGGACACACAGCCTAGATGCCGTTTTCAGTATTTCAGAATACCAATAAAGGTTATCAGAGTCCTGCTTTGCTACTGGAAAGAGACTAAAATATTTCAAGTGATAAATTAGTCTGGTTTATAAATATTCACAGCAACAAAAGATGATAATAAAATTATGGACAAAGTGAATACAGCACAGGTATCTTCCAGGCATCATATTCACCATGCATATTTTTAAATTCCATACATGCATAATTATGCTACAGATTATAATGGTATTACAGAGGCAGGTAGGTACAAATCCCAATAAAATCACAATTCAAAATGGCATCAAAACAAGAATTGCTCCAGCAGAGACCACAGTAACATGTGCAAAAGAGAAGAACAGGCAGATTAAAATCTGTACGTGCATTAAACATCTGTAACATCAGATAAGCACTTACAAGTGGATTTGATCATGGATTAACATTAAAGCAAACCCCATGCAACAAAACGTTACAAAAGAAAGAAGCCACTGTAAAACTCACAGTTGTCTCTTTGCCAGATGATAAAAATGATTCCCTGAATGGAAATTAGATTCTTCAAAGTTACCATACTGAATCATTTAATTTGTCTGAGTACTTCTAATGCCATTACACACTGCAATGAGAATTTGAACTTTAGACTAAACTAATGAAGGGCAAGGTATTTCTTCACACACACAGTTAGAAAGTCAACTTAATAGCCGGATACAGCACAATTCATAAAAACAAACAGTAAACTATGACAATTTCATGTAGCCAGGATAAGGTTTGGTATATTTTTTAAAAATGTTTTCTGTACTTAAATATTTCAATTACATCCCTTTTACATGCCCTCTGTGTGTAACAGTGTCTCAAAAGCTGAAAGTCTGTTAGTTAAATTTGTTTTGTTCATTATGCAGGGTGGGCCTTCCAACTGTAAAGCATAAAGTCTGAATGAAAAATGTTTACATGGAATTTTAGTGATCTTAAAATTTCTTACTGGTTTTAATTGATCTTATTATTCTGAAATTATTATTGCATATTTACCAACCCTAAACAGCTCAGGCATGGCTCAAACCATTCTACCTGTGCCTAGTGTTCCATTTAAAATATTACCAATAATAGATGAGCAGAGGAAAGTCTAGGGAAATACTTCTATGTTATATAATAAAGAATTTGTTAATATTTTAGTACTTGTTACCCTTTTTTGCCAGCTGTGCAAAGTAAAATATCCCATTAATGATATTAATTATAGATCATGCAAGTACTCCTCTCAGACCTGGAGACATAAAACATAATGCCACCTTCAGTATTTTTTTAAAATAAGAGTGAATGCAGAGATTAGTTTAGTGAGAACTACTCCATCTCCTTCTGGAGAGAGAACACCTGTTAGATTTAAGTGGTCAGAAATACTTTGTCAGCAAAAGGAAATCTGTTGATGAAAAGGTGGTAATCAGGGGTTGCATTGAGTAGAATATACTTAAAATCCATGTGGTATCTTCTTTCCCCTACCCCATCCCCACTATCAATTGCTCTGTTTCATGTGGTTTTAATGTACATTGGTCATTCATGTTGCCATAAGCATGATCTTATTAATTTTAAGCAAAGAACTCAGTCCTTGGTTAATTACCCACAGCCTGGCAGTTCTGTAAGCACCTTGTGAACCTTGCAATGCCATCCCAATCATGAGGGACAGGGGAGACCGTCAACAGTTTTCCACAGGTATCAGAAGCCTGCACAACGTCACTACAGAAGTTCAACTCTACAGCCCTTCAGAGCAGCCTAGAACTGCTCTAATACATGCAAAGGAAAAAAAAAACAACACAGCTATACAGATGTTAAACATCTGCACACTACCCAAGTGAATTTTGCCCCAGGTACTGCAACACACCTTGGAAAGGACTCAATGGCCAGGCTGGGCCAGCAGTTAATATTTCAGTACTAAAACCTTCAAAAGTGTTCTGATTGTCTGAATGACTCTTTCTTGTACTCCTGCGCTATTTAAAAACTGCATAGGGTAAGTTAGCAAGTTGCCTGATTTTCCCAGCAACTAAACACAGAACAGTTTACTGGCACTACCTGGTAGGAAAATATGCTTAAGAACCTACAATGCAGCTGGAGAGCCCAAATCCTCTAGTATAGGGTTTCAAATCTACTACCAGTAAGCTTCAGTCAGAGAAAACTGAAGTTATATTTGCACTATAAGAGAAGTTATCACTTTGTCAAACAAGTTCTCACTAAACCTGACTGCAAGCATAAATCATTAGCATAATTCATTAGAACAATTAGAATGCATCCTTGTTGTCTTCTAATTTACTTATCCCTTGTACTGCTAATTACAAAAGAAAAGAAAAGAATAATAACTTCAAATCTCTAAAATCATCTGGAGAGTATGTGAGGAGAGAATGATCAATAATCTACTGGAACCTAAATTCCCAGAAAGAGATATTTTATCATAAGTGATTCTTTAAATCATCAGTGTTGTTTCTCAAAGTCTCTCATTCATAGTTTAAAAAGCAGAAACATAAGAGAATAGACACTGAAATAATGATCAGAAATGCTGAATTATAACTGGACTTTGAGAACTTCTAGGTGAAGAGCACATCACCATCTTCTCTCACTGAGCACAAACCCAAAAGTGAGAGCTGTCATTACATGATCTTTATACAAAGGAAAGAGGGAACTTACAGGATCCCCCTCCTCCCCCATACTTCTAACATCAGAGATTCTCCAAAACACCTGATTACTTCTAATATCTAAAAAGAGTTAGCAGTGTATCTTTAAAATTATTTCCTGAGAATGCCATCAACCATAACAGAAGTGTCCATTCACAGTCTTTTGTTTATTATTACCTGAATCTTGTTAGCACTTTACATTGATTTTGCCAAAGTTACCCTGAACTTTAAGAATCTTTAAGTATTTTACAGCTAGGAAAAGCCAGTATGAAAAAAAGCAGAGGAGGGAAAAAAAAAAAAAAAGGAAAACTGAAGAGGTGACCCCCGCGGGGGGGATGAGCATGAGTGGATGCGTGGGGCACGGGGTTTCTCTGTCCCTGTTCCCTGGTCATGTGTCCCCAAAATCCAGTCTCCTATTGGTCATTTTGAATGTAGCCCGCGGGAATCCTGTACTTAAGGGAGTGTTCACAGGACCCCGGGGGGGTTGTTCCAGACTTGTTCTGGGGGCAGTCGCTGTCGGAGTCCCTGCCGGGCTCCGGCCATGTGCGGCCAGGGGGAATAAAATCTGAAAACATCTATCAAATATCGTCTCCTTGATTCTTCCACGGGCCAAGGCTGTCTCCCAGGGAAAGGTTGCAGCCACCCCACTGCAACAGAAAACCAGGAAAAAATCAGAGCAAACATGAGTAAAAGGTCCAACAGGTAAAAGGACCAACAGCAGAGAACAAACCATATACCAAAATATACCAAAAATACACATCTCATGGTGCAAAAAGACAACTTTTATAATATCCCTGGTCGTTTCTCTTTCTACCAACATAAAGCAAGTACCCAAATTGTAATATCAGTGTTGGTTGGTTACTTTAAGATTACAAACTGCCAACACGTTAAGCACATCACTGCTAGGATTGTATTTGCGAAACAGGCAACACAAGAAATATTACATCTGTCACATTCCATCCTTTAAGCCATCCTATTCACTCCAAAAGATTCAGGTTATGAGAATACTCCAAGTCTTTCATAGTCTTCCACTATAAAAATCCTACCTTTTTCTGGAACTCTGTAAAACCCTGGGGAACACCGCTGTTGCTTACAGACCCACTTTCAGATTTCACCCACTTCACTATTCTCTTTGGATCAGAGGACAGGAAAGGCAAAATGGTTTGGAGCATCTCTACCTCAAAGAAGTCTCTGGACATTGTGGATACAGAAATGCTGCTAGCAAGAACTTTTCTTGCTTCTTTCTAATCCCATGAGGGACTCTTCTCTCACAGAGAAGCTGTCAGTAGAGTTTTGTAAGCTATGAACACCTACAACCTTGCTAATATCTGTTTATAGTATAGTAGGAAAATATTTTGACAATGGATGATTGTAGGACTTCAGCCAATCACCCTAGGGGGTGGCTAATCCTCTGACCAATTACACCATAAAGCAAAAGGTCTATAAAAAGAGTTGAGAAATAATAAAATAATTCATTGCTGCTGGAATCCTGCCTGCTGCCTCTCTCTCTCTTCTCCTCCCTACTACTGTGGGACATAGCAACAGGTCATTAATAAAATCTAGAGCTTTTAAAAAGCCATCAGCCAAGTAAATAATATAATAGCCAGGGAGAAATCATCCATGAGAAGAATCTGTTCATTTCTGCCTTTTATACCTCGGAATGAAAAATAATGTATGCAAGCAATAAATCATAGAATCATAGAAACATTTAGATTGGAAAAGACCTTTAAGATCATCAAGTCCAACTGTCAAGTTCACAGTGCAGCATAAAACTCTCAACTTCCCTTTCTCACAATAAAACACCAAATCTGTATAATGGGCCCTCCAGTGGGACAGAGGGACAATATATGACTGTCATGGTTTAACCCCAGCCAGAACCCAGCCCCACACAGTCAGTTCCTCACTCCTTCCCTGGGAATTAGAAGAGTAAAGGTGTGCAAACTCATGTGTTGAGGTAAAATCAGTTTACTGGGTAAAGGTCTGTACAGCAATAACTAAAACATCCCTGCGTTATTGCCACTGTTTCCAGCACAAATCCAAAACAGCTTCTGCGCAGCTACTGTGAAGAAAATTAACTGTACCCCAGCCCAAACCAGCACAGTAAGATCCAGGCCTACATGAGCACACACCTATACAAACACTGCATTCCCCCCTGGGGGGTTAAGCACAAGATCCACAGAACTTGTACACCCAGAGTTTGAGATGCTCCCTTCCTGTAGGGCTACAGGGAATATAGGACCTGATTATGAACCATAAAAGTAAAAAAGCAAGATCTAATCCACCTTCAGTCTCAAAAGCTGAAAATACTATTATTTTTGTGGCAGAGTAACTAAGGAAATCTCAGATCTGAAAGTAGTCTCTAAAACAATGTGTTACTTTAGACATAAAACAGTAATTTTATATTATCAAAAATAAATGCTCTCAGCAGCTTTCATTACAATTTCAGCAAAGAAGAGCTGGATAAAAATATGCAGTGGTTTTTTTCAGTGCTCACTCTGGAACAACTGCTGCTGTTTAATTCAAGTAAAAAATTCAGGCTTTCAAGGATACCTCAGACAAGCAAAAACCTGACTTATCTACTGATAGCTCAGCCAGCTTCCTTAAATGGACTGCAAATAATTTACTGAAAGCTTTGTAAAACTCTAGATATTTTTCAATGCAATAAAAAGACAACAATCTTGAATTCCTTTTCCATGAGACATTTCCACATCAGTGAAATTGTGCAGCAGTAGGCAAATAGGAGATGATACAGTACAGGTGATTGCACATAACTTCAGAAAAGAAGATTCTGAGAAAAAGTTTTTCTGAAAGGCATCCCAAAACCCAAGGTCTTTTTACCTTCTTGGGAATTTGGAGTTTGTTAGGATGTTTTTATGGTGCTTTTTTTTTTTTTTTTTTNNTTTTTGAAGGGCCTAGGGAGCCAGGGCTGGAAAGAAGAGAGGAGAATTATATGCCTTTCATAGTGCAACAGCAACAACAACAATCACAGCTAATTGCATCCCTTGCATTTAACAGGTATGGAATCAAAGACACAAATAAGGTACAAAGGGTTACTTATCCTTCAGAAAATAGACCTAACTCTAATCCTAAATAGACTCTTCCCAGCCTAACAGGAAGGTACCCCACAGTGATCCAACATGGTTAACTGCTGATGAAGAGTTCAAGTTTTATGAATCCAATTGATTTGTAACTGAAGCAAAAACCATTATTACACCAAAGTATTTGCATCTGAAAAAAAGTATTTCCAATGATTCACTCCAATGTTGGAAAGACCTAAGCCTTATAGCAGGCAATTTGCTGTAAAAGAACAAACCCACAAAGAACATGAATGAACTGAAGGTGTAGAATTACACAAATAAGTGAGACAACAAGAAACACAAACATTAACAAAGAGTGGAAAGAAATATATGAAATCAAACAAAAACCAATCCAGTAGTTCACATACAAAGACAGCAATGCAGCCAGAGCCAAGTAGCACCAAGATTATTTTGAGGTCATATGTTGTTCTTGTCTCCACCATCTTACCAAAAAGTACAGGAATTTCCAGTTTAAGTACAAGTTATAGCAAAATTAAATTCACTTGATAAAGATTTTTTTTTTTTAATTACCCAATGAATTTGGAGCTTCTTGCCACATCTCCTATTTCCCATTATTTTCATGCAAAGCTTCCCATTGAAAAGCCACTCATAGGAGTATAGAAGTGTCACTTGGGGACAAAAGCAGGAAAGAAATTTGTTGCACATATTGTCATTAAGGACTGACTTGAGGCATTGCAAGTTCAAAAAGTTGGTGTATTCCTGTAAGCCTGTTTGCTAACGAAGCAGATTTGGATATGCTTCCATTTGGTTTATTCATACATTATTTATTAACAGCTTCCAAACTGTTACAATAAAAGCCACAACCAATAATCTCAATGAAGCAGCTGTCATCAGTAGACAGCAGGAAGTCTGAGAAAACAGGCAGTTACATCAAATCTTTTAAAACTCTCTTTTACCACTTTCCACAATTATCTTAAATATAAATTATAGTGTTCCTAGTGACTGCTATAGGGCAGGCTTTATTTTTTCCTCTTTCTTTTTGCCTTTCCTCTTCTTCTAATTCTCTTATTTAATGCCAAAAAAAAATTTCAAAGATACAGTTTTTCCAAAAACAGAGGGAACAAAAACACCAAAAACTTCCTGTTTTACTTTAAAGTATCCCTGGAGAGGTTTGCTTCCTGAACTGCCCCTTTTCCTGAAGTTCAAATTAGACTGCAGACAACCCTAAGGTTTGAAATTGTTTAAATTACTTATTAATTGTTAATAAAAAGTAGAACTTTTATTTTGTTTAATTTACACTTCACATAAAATTTATTTCCAAATTTTATTCAGCAAGCAAATTTATGTAATGTAGTCAGCAGACTGAGACATGCAATACTTGAGTTCAGTTCTTTGTTCTGTCACAGAACAGTTTTACACACATCACTTCAACTTCTGTGGCTTTAATGAGGGCCAGTTCATTGAAGTCTGTGGAACATTGTCAATATGAGGAATGAAGGAATAAAGATAAACCCAAGGGTGTCCCCAGTTCACTAAACACTTGTGAACATTCCTAGAGCTTGCAAACTCAGAACATTATTGCAGTCCAAGTCAGCAATGGCCATTTTTCATAAAACATACAAAATACAGTCTTGTATTGATATCTGCAACAATAAGGGTTTTCAAAAATAAGGTTTGAATGCCCACTTGAGAATTTCCAGGGCTTTGCACACAAAAAAGCCTAAAATAACCTCCTCCCTCCACAAATACCAATGCAAAAGTAGACCAGCTAAGAAGTATGTATCTGTACTATTAATTGTTTAGCAAAAACCCACACATTCAAATCATTTATCAGCTACTGAATTGTCATCAGTTTGATTCCAATGCATCAAAAGCTGAATTTTTGTACCTCATTACAATAATCTAAAATAAATTTCATAGATGAAAAAGAAAGTAATTCCTCAGTTACCCAGATTATCCAAAAAAGATTTGCTGGTGTTGGTTGTGTAGGTCATGCATAAAATGGAAACACAAATTTAAAATGAATCCAACTTCTGAGTGCATGTTTAAGATGGCCATTGCTGGGAATCAGTGTTGTATAACTCTAAGCTATTTCTATTTGTAAAGTACATTAAATGAACACATTCAGATTACAGATATTATACCATGCACTTTTTCAAAGGGAGTATCCATTGCAAGTACAATGTGTTAAGAACTCATTACAACTCATGTTATAATCATTGTAACAATAATAGCTGGAGTTGACATCCACCAAAAAGGACCCGTGAGCAAGACATAGCATCATCACCTACTGCGCAAGACAACATTTGCACATAGAAAAGGCATCCCACTCCTCTGTTTTAACTACATCAGCACCACCTCCTTGTGTCACTTATTTTGGAAACAGATTCAGAACTGGCCAGTGGTAAGATACCATCAAATGGGCATTTTTGAGCACCTGGAGCAGAAGTTAATACCTGGTTATATTTTTGCCATTTGAAAACATGCACAGAAAGAGAAGAGTGGGTCCATTTACTGTGTTGTACAAGATAAGCTTAAGAACCAACTTTCGTCTTAAGAAATACCTCACACAGAGACAAATTTGCCATAATTAATAAAAAATCCAAAACAAAAACCCCAACAACAACCATCCAAACAAAAGCACATTAAAGAAGCAGAGATTTTCCAGATTTATCATAAGGGTCAAGGCAATAGGTCTGATGTTGACAGTCTTTATAGATATAAATTATGTACGTTAAGTACATAAGTACTAAATATATTAAGTATTATATTGAGGCAAAATAGAGCTTAAAGCCTGGCAATAACTCAGAACCCCTTGCACATCCATCACATCTGTCATGCCAAAAATGACTAAAAGCAGAGATCATGGGAAAAGCAAAGATGAGACAAGAGAAAATGCCCATACTGAGGGAGAGGAGGGAAGGGGAACTGGATTAAACTACTTCATTTTTTCCACAGAAATTGTTAACAAAGTGCTGCAGGTTAAAGCAAAAGCTGCTCCTTAGTAACTGCACAAGACACTGCAAACAGTTCAAATTTCCTGTGTTTTTTAATATAAAAACTTTACTATTATCATAAATAACTCCAAGATTGCTAAAGCATCACCTTACTCTTCCACTAAAGATATTTTGCACAAACATTGAACAAAAGGGTTATGCAGATCCTACAGTTCACATAACCAACATAATGAACTAAGAAAACATGAAAATGAGAAGTGGTAGCTATTTTAAGTCTCTGGCCTGACCTAGCTCCTTGAAGCCAAGAGGAGATAGGAAATGCACTCAGAACCTCTCCTGAAAGAGGTCTTAAGGGCCTTCCCTAAGGGTTTGAAGAGCCTGTCACTAAGGGGACAAGGTCCAATCCATTCCAGAACTGTAGGAAACCAAAGCCAGAATAGCTAAAGCTCTTCAGACACAAGTGCAGCAGCAGAAAGTCTAAAACTGGAAATGGTGGATTTTCTGTCTATAAAAATCACCAAGTAATTTAGGGTTTTTTTATATGTTTATATATTTTTCAACCATTTTCTTTGTTCAACATGCCTACTGTATCTCGTGTGGGAATAGCACAGCAGGTAAAAGTGCTTGTAATACAATGCCAGACACTTTTAATTCTTGCCAGCGTGGTTCTCCATTAAACTTCTTCTAGATCTTAGGCATCAGCAACTGCAAATAAACTGAGTTTTCACAAAAATCTGATAATCACTTCTTTGAAGAGTTTTCATGTCATGTAAGCTTAAACCAATGTTTAATTGGTTTTTCTGAGAAGGAAAAATCTGAACCTGTGCAAGACCGTGATTGGAAAGAAGAATGTAAAGTCAACAAAATAACTAAGACAAATTCAAGAAAGTAATTGCCATTTTGCATCAAGATCTGTGAAAACAAGAATTAGACAGTAAAAAGAACCAATACATGACATCTTTAGGTGAGATTAATCTTACCTGAATCTTACAACATTTTGTGCATGAATTCATAGCAAGAACTTTGGAAGCCTGAATGTCCCAGTTCTCCCAGATCATTCTGACACCTGCAACATTCTATCCTATACAACACCCCTAAATACACAACTGGCTAAGCCATGTGTCTGAATTTCTGCACTCTAAAATGCAACATGCTCAAATCACTTGAAAAAAAAGTACATGCCTGGTAATCCTTTAACCCATTTGCCATGCACTCCTAAAACAAGCACACAACCTTCAAAAAAGGAAAGCCAACTTTCAAAATTCAAGGTGGTAAAAAGGAAATATGCTATAATTAAGATGAGACAAAAAGGTCTTATCCATTTTGCAGGGAGGTATCTGGTCTCCCAAAACAGTGACAGATGCTCTGTGCAATGTTTTGCCATTCCCTGCCATGTCCTCCACTCTGATGTCAAGATCCCCAGCCACCCTCATCACCTCTCCCAGCGGTTCTGCCACTGCACCAAAATCTCACCTGACCAGCTCATCACACCTTGTTCTGCAGTGTGGCCAGGTACTGCAAGGCCAACACTGCTGCCTTCATTTTCTGTTTCCCTGCTTTTATCAGCATCTCTCTGTCCAAACGTTTCCAAGACAATTATTGCATCATGCTTTTCAAGCAGATATTTAAGCACCTACACAAATAGGATTTGCACAAATGATTTTACAGGTTATGGCTGGGATGCTCAAACCACCCCAACAGTCACAGCTGAAGTGTCCTTGGAGATTAAAGTAGTTGCTCTCCCTTTTCCTTGAAACATAACAGCAAAGGGTTTTGGTAATCCTCCAGCTCTTGAAGATTCTGTCAAAGACAAGATCTTGAGCTCCAGAAACTTGAAGCAAATGCAAAATTATCCTAAGATGTTTTCATAACTTCCCATAAATTCCAGTAATTTTTCACATAACCAATAATCTACATAAGGCATCTGTGTATTAGTACAGGAATAAGACATACAGGTTTGGCAGAGCCAAGCTAGGAACGAAATAGCAGGTAGTTCACACTTGGGAGAATAATTTCAAAACTCCTTCAGAAAATCTCTTTCCACCTTTTCAGAAAACATTGTGAGAAAGCTTTCACATATATTCTCAAAATTAACCAAATTAGACCAATGTTGAGTATTTCTAATGTTTATTAACCTTTATGTCCAAAGCCTTTTCTCTCAGTTACCCTCCTTTATCTTAAATGTTTTTCTTGATTTCATAAAGCTGTGATACTTTCTAAGCATTACTAGGTTTAGTAGTCTAGCTTAGAAAAGAACACAGATAATTGATGTATAAAAGTTTGGTTTTGACCAGAAATCAAAATCATATAATCTGTATATACGTAAGATAAGGTCTGCACTGGCCCAGCTATATCAGTCATGAGAAATAAGGTGCCATCACTGATGAAACTTCTGAGCAGAGACAATTTTTATGAGGAAATTTCTCTTTTCGCAGACAACACACTCTACATGTGATAGATAAACTGTAGCAGCAACAGTACAGTCCCTGGTTGCATTTATCCTAAGGATGATACTACAGCAAACTTCCCTTTATCCAGACCCACCAACTGAACAATTTCAGAGTTTTCTAAGCTGAAATACCTTAATTAGTGCTGTAGTATTCCCTTGATCCCACCAATGAGAGCCGCAGAAGAGATACATTTTACTGATATAAATCAGTGTTACAGGATAGTAATTCCTAAGGAAGAATAATTACACTAGTGTGAGAACTTTCACTGGTGAATCTGCATTCAGAAGAATCAAAGAAAGCATTTTCCTAATATAAATATGCTGTCATAAGAAAAGCAGTAGTAAAAATGTGCATTTCAGTCCAGTGGAAGTAATCTCTCCATTTAACAAGATGCCTAAAGTTTCTCAAGGGAGTTGTTTATTTGTAACACAAAGCACTACACTTCGTGTTTCTGTTATGTCATGTGTTATTTGTCTTTCTCTAAGAAATCTGTGTTGTCAGTATCTATTTTATTGTTCACTAAATTTTCATTACACATGCCATTATGTCTACATTCTGTTATCTCCCTGCTGTACTTGCCACTTTTCATATTTTTCTTACAGTGATATGCATTTAAATTCACCCAAGGGGGGAAAAAAAAATCTTATAAGTGGTCACTGTGCCTAGTCAGTCTTTTTCACCTAAAATTAGCATTTCTCTTATTCAAGGATAAATAAATTATTTGCAAAACAAATGATATCTAAATCAGACTTAGCATTTAGTTTCTTCAGGAAAGGACTCATAGGTTTGTTTGTTTTATTTTAAAGGATGATACAAGTTCTTAGCCCAGGGCCTGGCAATGGAATTAAGCCAAAAATCTTAACTTGGAATTACTTACAGACCTTCACCCAAAGCACTGAAATCGATATACCATATAGGATTTTAACATATCAGCAGCCATANGCAATACAGGACATCTGACACTGCTCTATCTAAAACAAAATGGCATAAATATCATCTTTAGACTAACATATTTTTTGATATTACTCAAAAGGTACCTGTCTCACAAAAGCTGAAGAGAACCATGCTAAAATGGTTTGTTAGCATAAAATTCTAAGCTAATTACTAATATTTTAATGTCTTTAGAAGCACCCTCACGGACTCC
>VYZQ01056950.1:18595-41532 GCA_013400655.1 Mystacornis crossleyi
ACACAGACACACACACAGAGACACATACACACATACATAGAGGTACACACAGACACACACAGAGATACACAGAGATACACACAGACACACACAGAGATACACAGAGATACACACAGACACACACAGAGATACACAGAGATACACACAGACACACACAGAGATACACAGAGATACACACAGACACACACAGAGATACACAGAGATACACACAGACACACACAGAGATACACAGAGATACACACAGACACACACAGAGATACACAGACACATACACACACACATACAAACAGGCACAAACACACACACATACAGAGATACACAGANACACAGACACACACACATACACAGAGACACACACAGACACACACACACACAGACACAGAGATACACACAGACACACACACACATACACAGAGATGCACAGAGGCGCCACAGTCTACCTAGCCCACTCTCACCTGCACCACATCCCACTGCCTCACAACCGCCCTGCTCCGATCTCAGCTGTCCCTATCCCTCCTGCCCCACATTCTCCCCTGCCCCACATTCTCCCCTGCCCCACACTCCCACCCGCCTCAATCCCCCCTCTCCCTCACTCCCCCTGACCCAATCCCACCTGGCCCCCATTCCCCGCTGTCCCGATCTCCCCTCGGCCGCCGCTGGCGTCGCCCCGGCAACCGCGGCCCCTCCCCCGCACCGCGTCCCGCGCACGTGACCGCTCTCAGCCAATCGCCGCCAGGGACCGGCGCGTCACGTGCGGGGGCGTGTCCGCGGCTGCCGGGCGGACAGCGCCCCCTGTCGGGCGGCGGGCGGAGCTGCGGCGCCCTGAGGTGGCTCCGGCAGGGTCTGGGGTCAGTTCGGGTTTTCAAATTACGAACTGCCTTAACAGGGGCTCTTGTGCCCCCTCGCCGCCTTAGTCAGGGAAAAGCCTTCTCGCTGGGAAGTTCGTTTGAGACCTCCCAGCTTGGGAGGCTCGTGCGAAAGAGATGTCGGGGGACGAGGGCGGAGCTTTGCCGGGACCGAGCGCGGCGGGAGGAGGCTGAACCCCGCCTGGCACGGCCGGGATTAGCGAGGTCAGGAACGCTCGTGTCCGACACGTCGTTACCTGATGGAAGCCCCACCAAAGCAAAGTGGAGGATTGGCCAAGCCCCTTAACGAGTCTTTGTTCCTTTTTCAATTAACAGTGCTAGCGAACCTCTTCCCATTAACATCAAGTCTCCAGCAAAGATTAGCTCCACACTGTAAAACAACATTGTACATCAGTTATGGTCTGCCCAGGGTCTCGGTCCCACTTCTTACAGTCTTGTTTTCCACCAAAAAGGCCCATTTCTCTGCATCTCCCATAACCAGACACAGCATAGCACCACCTTTCTTCTTTTAAAAGTCTCCTAATGTGGGTAGCTGAACACAGAGACATGCATCTTGCCCTTGATAACATCTAATTCCCCAATCCAGCAGCCGTCATTACAGAAATCCTGCTATGGAAGGAACTTCTCCAGGAAATTAGGAGAAATATCCCCAGTTTTCTTCAGGTTCCCTCCTTCCCCAGCACTTCCAGAAAGCAGAGGAAAAGGCCTAGAAGTGCTGGAAGAAAAGAGTGTGAAAGTTGGCTGGAATTTCTCGGAAGGACATCAAACTGTTCAAAAAGCACCCTGGAATTCCTGTCCATAACTTCTGCAAGTCTCTCTGCAATTCCTAGAAAGAACAAGGATACTCCTGGAAAGCACAAAAAAGTCCCCCAAAAGCAATGGAAAACTCCTAGAGTCCACTCTGAATTCCTAGAAAGCTCACTGAAAATCCACAGAAAGCCCATTGAAATTTCTAGAAAGCCCATGGATTTTTTATAGAGAGCACTGGGGAATTCCTAGGAAGCAGGAGGAAATTTCTATTCTAAGCCTCATTGCTCCCTGGGTGTTTGACAATTAGCATTTGAATTAGTTTTGGAGCTGCTGTGGGCACTTCTGAGTGGTCAGGATGGTGGTGATTGAGCTGGCAACTGGGATTTCTGGGTCTGGAAATTTCTATACCAAATACCAAGTTTATATGTATATAAACAAGAATAGCATTTAAATACACCAAACATCTAATAACATAAACAGTGGGTATATTCTGCATTTAGAGAGAGTATCTCTACACCAGAGGTTTCCTCTTTCTGTTCCCTACACTCTCTCAGAGATCCCACAATAGCAAACCTTAACTATCAGCGTTGACGTTTTTTCTGCTTGAGCCCATCAGGCACTTGGCTTATCCCTGAGGGAGGAAGCACTGGGTTCCTTGGCTATTTATAGTCCCCTCACCTCCACTGTGAGTGCAGCTGAAGGGATGCCTGAAGACTGTCAACTCCTCCTCCTGTTTGTCACCTGTCCCCCAAAATTTTAAAAGGAGTGAAAGACTCACCTTAGAAAGTGGCTCCAAGGTTTTGAAGCAGACCAGCTGCAGCTGCCTTTACAGAGAAGGGCAGCTGCACTTTCCCCTGCGTTCCCTCTCCCCTGCTTTGTTTTAGTGATGATCAGGCACTGCCCATGGCGAAAGAAAGGGATTTACAGAAATTCTCGTTTTCGGGCTGATGCGCATCCAGCTGGCTTTCTCCTCTGAGAAGCCAAACAGAACTGACATCGTGCCCTGGGCAGGACGGTAGGAAGGGCTGCGTGGGATCCGGGCTTAGCTTGATCATATTTTTTTTGTTCTTTTTCTCCTCACATTCTTGCAGAATTTCTCCTCCAGTGAGCAGGCAAGGCTGCTGTGCCTTGTGTCGTGCTCCTCGAGTTCTTGGGGAGTGTCGCGGTGTGCTTAGATAAAGGTGCCACGACCCTCCTGAAAGCGTCTACACAGAGCGAGCCGCTCAGGCGCGGCCGCTGCACTTCTGCTGGCGAGCTCACGGAGTGCTCCAATAGCTCCCGTCCCGTCCCGTTCGTTGACCCCCCATAAGGGTGGGCTTCCCGGAGGGAGCAGCTCAAAGAGACCAGGCTCTCATAGGAGCGAAGGCAGGCAGCATCCATCTCAGACAGAGAAGCAGCCGGCACTCGCACACTCGCAGGCGGACAGTAAAAGAGCCGGGAAGGGTCCTGGCATGATGTTCGATGAGAGGTTTTTTGGTGCCTCATCACGAGGGGGAGGCTAGAGGCCAAAGACAAAATGGAGCCTAGGTTTCAGGACTTATATATGGGGTCCGAGGGGGCGGGCAGAGCATCAGGACCGAAGGTATGGGGGTGCCGGGCGGTACAGACAGAGGACCAGGGCAAGGGAACCAATAGGGATACTGCGGGGGAGGGACGAAGGTACGAGGGGTAACGGGGAAGCAGGGAAGGGAGAACATTCCAGGGTACAGACATATAGGGGATAAAGGGGCAGGGAAAACAACAGATCAATCAAAGGAACACTGTGTCTTAGGAGAAGCCTGTCTCTCAAGCCTGGGGGAGAACTCCCCGCCATAGCCCCCAATGGGCTGGGTGACCCCAACAGGGGAGGGACACTGTTTCAGGGAGGTGCTGCCCAAGGAGGGGAATATCCACCTGCTGGCCAGCACCCGGGCTAAGGTCAGGAAGATGCAAAGCTTGTGCCTCAAACCTGAAAAGCAGGACTCCACTGTCCTGTGTATCCAAAGAAGGACAATCACCGTCACCTGGGGCATCACCCCAGCTCCACAGTTCAGGTTTTTCTTGGGGCAGGTGTCACTGCCATCTCTGCTAGGGGTTGAGCGTTCCTGGGGCTGGGTCACTGGCTCTGTCCGCTGCAGATCCCAGACTGGATCATAACCTGTTGCTTGATTTGAAAAGAGAAGGCTGTTCTCTGCACCCAAGTGGAAGATTTTGCAGGAAATTGCTTCTTGCAGCAGCCTTTCCAAGTGGTTGCATTAAAAACAAAAGCAAGCAGGGAAGAGAAGAACATTTTTCAAAGCTTAAACATCCTCTTATTTTCTGTGTCAAACTTCAGCTCTTAATTGCCAAAAAAGATTTTAGTTTGTATTTTCAATTAATACTTTGAAGGAGGTTTGAGGCAATAAATAAACAAGTTATTTGAGATTTTAGTTGATGACACATTGTTGGTTGGGTTGGATCACAAACTGGCTCCTACTGGGACTGGTTCGGGGACAGAAGGGTTTGCTTGGAGCAGTGTCCTGTGCTGAGGCAGCTGAGGTGCTGCTCACACACTGAATTACACAGCAACACTTCCCTGGGACCCTCTGCACAGAAAACCAAGGCAGTGGAACTGCAAAACCTCTCTGCTCTCCCCAGCATCAGGCTGCCATAAAGCTGCTTTGTCTCCCTTGGATGGGGCTTGTTTGGCTGCTGCTGAGCCTCAGGTTTCAGCTCTCCTCTGCTTCTCCTCAGGAGGATTCAGTGAGCCCATGTCAGGCTATTTATATCCCACCGTTCTTCAGTAATTTTCTGTCCAAGTCCTGACTGGGAGAGGCACAACAGAGACTATGATTTTGTGTCCTGGGATGCATGAAGGAGGTGACAGGGTGAACTCAGCTCTTCTTAAGATCCAGAAACCTCTTGGCCTGCTCAGTGCAGAGCAGAGAGGGAGGAAGGAATAGCTGGTGGGTCCCCAAAAAGCTCCTGTCAGCTCCACTGCAAAACAATGAAGGAGGCAGTCCAGTGCTGAAGAAGCCAGAACTTTCTTCACCCAGAAGGACTTTACAGATGAGGGCAGAAGCATCCAGGCCTCAGCCTATTCCCCTACAGTGTCAGCCCCCTGTGTGTCTCAACTGCCCCCCTGGAGGAGATGCTGCTTTCTCCAACCTCTGCAAAACTTTCTTGTTGCTGCCACCACCCTAGTATGGAAAGAGGGAGTTCTCCAGCACTTACTCTGTTCCTTCATCCCAACAAAACAGCTGATGCTACCTCTCCAGCAGAGATCACCCTTCAGAGATCCCTTACAGGAAAAGAGCTGACATCCAGGGGAGATAGACTGCTTTTCTGAGGCTGGGGGTGCCTCTGTGGGGAATGACATCAGCTTAGTGCCCAGGGCCCAAAAGGGGCCCCAGCCAGGCTTTTTGGCATGTGCTCACCTCACACATGGGTCATTAATCTCCCAAGCAAGGCAAATTCCAGTGTGTGAGAGGGCTGGTTTGCAGTAACAGCAATGCATTCCAGTCAAAAACGGCAGGGGGCTGGGGGAAAGGAAGAGCTAGAGATGGTCCATTAGAAAAACAGAATATGGAGAAAATGCTTTGGGAACTGGGTGCACAGAAGCAGCAAGACAGAGAGCTTCATCATCAGCAGAAATATCCCCAGTCCCAGCAAGCCTCACTGCCCTCATCCCATCAGCACAGCTTTGGTGCTGCCACCAACACAGGCCAATGGCCGCTGTCCCATGCCACCAACACAGGCCAATGGCCACCTGCCTGACTACTCCGGGACAAATTGCAAAACCTCCAGGCCTGCAAGAGGAGCAAGCATCAGGTTCATCTGTGAAGGAGCCAATGAACTCTGCTGTCCAATGCAGATGTTTCCAGCAAATTATTTTCAGCTGCTTCTTGTCCATCCCTGAACCCCAGATTTCATGCTTAAGCTAAAAATAAAAAAAGACCTCCATGTGAGGTTAAAGTAAACAGAGAATTTGCCCAGCCCTGCAGGAGCTATCTCAGTTCCTCCTCTGGGAGGGCATGGTGGGGAAACAAAAAGTTAATCTATCTTGGTTTTCATTGACATGGAATGGAAAAAAACAATGAAATGGGAGAGCCACCCTAAAACTGAGAACAAAGACACTGCACCAATATTTCAGGTCCTCCTTCCTTCACTCTGAAGGGGAAAAATTTGCTCCATGCTTCATCCCTTGCAGGTTATCTTGGGAGGAACAATGTCCCCATAATTTCTGCTGACAGTTAACCTCGCCTGTGCAGCCATTCCTCCCTGGGTCACCAGAGCAGCTATTTATACCCTTGGCCAGGGATGCCGTTGCCACTAAACCACTATCCTTCCCCTTGGCCAGCCCTGCACCAAGGCAGCAGGCAGCGAGTCCCAGGGTGTACCCCCAGGCACCCTGCCCTGCTCCCCAGGATCTGCTTCACTTGGACCCTTATAGTGTAGACCCTCCTGTGCCCATCTTCTGCTGATGCTCTGCAAACACAAAGAAAAAACCCAGACATACATGCTGCTTAACCCAACCCTGTCAGGCAGCAGGGCCCATCAGACCAAGCGCACAGGGCTGAGATGTCTGGGATTATGGTCTCCAGGATCTCTGATAAACTGATCTCCAAAGGGCTGGGGCAGAAACAGATTCTGCTTTGAGTCACCTCTCTGCCATATGTGGGTAATACTGATTCCCCAGTGGCAGGTTCACCTGAGCACTTGCACGGGTATTTCTCCTGAGCAAAACCCAGAGGTTTATCTGTGCAGACAATGCCAGGGACAGGAGTATGGACCTCAAAACAAAATTCCAGATCTAGGCTGCAGTCAGCTGGAACATTTGCTCACACAGAACTGGATTTCAGAGGCCAAGTCAAGCCAGTTCCAGAGGGATGGAATGCATCTCTTCCCAAGACAGCATGGGCCAGACTAATCCCACAAGTGCAGGAGAAACACAGTGAACCACATCTGCCCAACCAGTTACTTTCACTGAGGGACCAAAGACCCTTGCTTCCACATGAAACCACCCTGGGGAAAGATCAGCATCCTTGGGTGATGGCCTTCAGGCCCACTGGTCCCATCGCAGGTTACAAGCAAACACCACAAGCCTTGCACAGTTCTGAAATGTCTGTGATTACCAACTCTCCCATCCTGCCACTGCTGCAGGCTCAAGGTGGCCCCAGAGCTGGGCTGAAAACCCAACCTGTCACCAATGCCAAGAGCAGCAAGCAAGGGAAGAGCCTGGGGCAGGCTGGCATCTGGCAGGGGTGAGGGTAGAGGGTGCTCCAGCCGCCAGGATGCAGAAGAATAATGGCCAACATCATCACCATTATCAGCAGGGCCCACCCTTCGCATTGAAAGTCGAGGAGGAAGAGCTTTGCCTGGCCCTGGAAGGAAGGTGAGAGATAGGGAGGGTGACACTGCTGTGATGGGGAGAGGTGAGAGGATGAAGACGATGAGGCCACTGAATGCCTGCAGGGGAGGAATAGCAATACTTGGGGGCTGTAGGGCTGTCAGCCCCCTCCTTGATGATCCCTTGCCTTGGGAGCTTTACCTCCAATATTTCCATCACCACTTCAGTCCCTAGTATGGTGCCAAGCAGGGGGCTCACACCCGAGTTAAGGAGTTGAAAGGGGAGGCTAAGGAAATGTCCAGGGCCTCCTGAAGGGACTCTGGGATCTGTCAGAGCAGCATGCTTTAGAAGTGATTTAATTCACACCAGGGTTAATTGAGATGAAACCCATTAATCAGGAGGGACAGAAGCACGCTTCCTGTCACCCCGGCCTCTCCCTCTAGCAAGGCCAGGAATATTAGATCCAATTAGCCCTGGCAAACAATCAGGGTGAGTCCCTCCGCAGCATCCCCAGACAGGCCCAGGAGAGCTGCACTTCCTCAGAAATCAGCACTCATGAGTCACTGTAACTAAATTACATTATTCCAAGCACTGAGCCAGTCCTGCAGTTGTTGGCCTCATCTGCCTGAGAGAAACTGGTCAGACCGCTTAGCACGGAGGCAGGATCTCACAGGTTTCCAGAACCTTCTCAGAGGTTTTCTAGCACCCTTCCAGAAGATTTCTGGACATTTCCTGACCATTCTTTTGATGGTTTTCTAGTCTTTCTGGAGGTTTCCTGTTGTATCTCCAGAACATTCCTAGACCCTTCCTAGAGGTTTACTGGAACCCTCTTAGGGCTATATAAGCCTCTTCATATGTTGTTTTTGACAATCACAGGTTGGCCATTTCCAAATTTCCCAAGTGGCACCCTGGAAACTGAGCAAAGCTCAGCACCTCATTCAAGTACCACGTGACACCTCAAGTGGTCACAGAGCAGCACCCTCAGCAGCCTGATTAGAAAACTGAAAATTATGTAGAGATTAGAAAAAAAAATTGCACGTATGGGATCATTCTATAGTCTGGACATGTTTTGCAACACAAACTCTCAAAAGCACCCTGTAGGAGCATTTCTAGTCCTGTCTGGAGTCTTTTGAGCAGTGTCCTGCGAGAAAACAGACTGAGCTATACACGTGTCTCATGAGGCACAGACTGGCATCCTCCTGTCAAAGGAGAAAAAAACAGCAGCTGGAGGAGAAAGCAAAAACAGTGGATGCTTTTCTATAAGTGTTGTCAATCCTAAGCCACACTTCCCACGTGTTTACACAGTGGAGAAAAAACACGAGTGGCGGAGATGGGGAAGTGAGGACAGGCCAATTCCCAGTTCCCTCCTGGTGTCCCCAGCCTGACACACATGGTCTTTTTCTTCCATAGCCACCAAAATCTCCTCTAAGAATCTGGCTGTCTATGTGTAACCTTACCACATGGCCCCAGAATAGCAGCTCAGGAATCAGTTTGGGGCTGAGGTTGTTACATATGCTTGTGCTAAGGGAGCTCCGGGGAAGCATCACTGCCAGAGGCAGTAGGGATCTCACGGGCACAAGAGAATCATTTAGCACAAGAATCAGGACTCCTCCGTGGTGCCCCAGGCAGTACCCAGAGGCTCCATGGGAGCTACTCTTGCACATACAGATTTACACAGCCTCACTGAGAATATGTAGCAAGCATCAGGTATATTTTGGTTGCCCTGAAATATCTGCTGTGATATGAAAAGTGAGGCCAAAAGTCCTCTGAAAAGCAGCAGAATGTTCACAGCTTGGCCAAAGCACCAGTGCAGGACTTCAGGTCCTTCTGAGCTAGCTATTCCCAGCATTTCAACATGGACTCTAGAAATCTTCCAGCAGTATCTGGCCTCTGGCAGGTTGCTGAACAATCTGAAATAAGAGTTTTTTTCTCCTCCCAGCATCCTCCCCTCTCCACCGTATTTTACGACACAAGCCATTACTAACAAATTGCCTGAAAAACACCACACATCATATTGGCTGGCACTGGCGGAACATGCTGGAGTAAGGGATACAGGTATCCATTCAAAGGGAAGGAATTGCAGCACCAGAAGACTCACCAATGTACATTTGTCCAGCTTCTGTTTCTTGCATCACAACACCAGGACTTTGACCATGGGACTGGAGCAGTGGTTCCCTGTTTGTTTCCAGCTTTACTGACAATAACTGTCTGTAGCCACATCAGGTTCATTCTTGGCTCCACTCCAGCAGAGAACAGATCTGGATCACACTGAGAACTGCAAGTTCTGACCAGCAACCTTACAGAGACATTTCAACTTGAAGGACTTCTGACTGAAGCCTAGGACTCAAAACTGGCTTTCAGTCCCACACCTCTGCTCAGTATTCCCTAGCTTTGCAGAAAACAAAGGCAGACTATCCCACTGCTATAGTAACATTAACCAAAATAAACCATCTGCTGGAGAAGCTCCCAGGCACTACATGAGAGATTTGTCTTCCACTATTACCGATGCACATGAGATTGTGCTATGTTCACGTGGAGCAAATACTCTCCCCACACACGTATACACTAAAAACTTCATTCCATTTATGTGCTGTTTCAAATGATGAAGCTTCACCCAGCATTTGCTGGCAGCAGACCAGGGCTGCAGTCTCTGGCTTGCTGCTGACACACCCTTTGAAGTGTTGCATCCCAAAAGGTGAAGGGCCAGCCGGACAGTGAATGGTGGAGCACCATTCCTTCCTTCTGACTGCTCCTCATTCCATATCCCTGACTAAAATTTCCCCTTAGCTAATGATGCACATCACTGAGACAAGTTACATGTCTGGGTCCACCTCATCAAGGCCTGGAATGTAACCTGCTCATATCAGCTATTTTGCTCATATTTGGTGAAAGCAGTGAAAGCACACACACAAAAGAAAAGGATTTCTGTGAAACAAGGAGAAACATGCCCCCATTTCCCCATCATTAACACCCGGAGTCCTTTTGTCAGCCCCACATCATCACATGAATACCAGGATAAGCAAGGGGGGAGATCACAGAGGTAATGTGGAAGCAGACCTCATCTGTGCAGGCACTGGCAAGCAGAGGCCTGCCATCTGTGGCATCAGCGTTATGGCTGGGCCAGGCTGCAGCTGCGACCCTGCTCAGCCTCAACAAGTGCAGAGGTGTGCACAGATCCCGATGATGGTACAGAGGAACCGTAAATCAAGTTCTGCTGGACAAAGATGCACAACTTGAGTCTAGTTTTTAACATTTGGGGGGAGCAACAGTTGTTAGGCTTCCTTTTTTTTTTTTTTTAAGCAGCAAGTTTTCTGTCAAGAGTTTTTAATAGATTTATTTGAAAACAAGGTTTTGTGAAAGAGTACACTAAATAGCATATATCTGTTCTTCAGCCATAAAACACGGACTATCAGCTTTAGCTCAGCACAGATTGGGGCTGCATGCACTGAACATCAGATCTCGATACAAAGGTCATCATGTCTGTATTTCTGATATCAAGCATAGTGTCTTCTTTAGATGACAGGACCCTGGAGGAGGGAGAGAGAGAAACCAGAAAATCAAATGTATTTAACTGAGGCTTCTTGTGGCTGGCCCCACACACTCACTCGAGCCTGTCACTGACGCAACATTTACAGTTTTTAGCAAGGAGTTTGTTTTCCTGCCCATCCAACAATTCAAGTGCATAATCTTTGCTCGTGGGAGCCCTGGGACATGCCAGCCCATATATGGAAATAAAGCAACTGGATTTCTACCTCTCAGTGAGAATCCTGCACATCCATTCAGGCACTTTAACCAAGGAACCTAAGAACTGCACCATTTATTGCCTGGAACAGATCTGCTACTATCGTTATATTGGGCTCAGAGAGCATCACAGAGCCCATGACTGGAGTGTCTTTAAATTCTGCTAAGAACTGCTTGGGAAGACAAGACTACTCCAGGAAGCTGAGTGGTAGTTCTGTTTTGACAAATCCTGGCACCCTGAGGTCAAGTAGATGACAGCTTTGTTACGTGAACTACTTGCCCCTCTAGGACCATCTTTCAGCAGCTGACTAGTCCCTGTGACCCCTGCACTGCTTTCTGCCCAGGCTCTACTCAAGAGTAGTCAAGTCTGCCAGATCAGCAAGTAGATCCAGTACAACTGGGTCAGGCCTGACCCAAAAGAGTGAACTTGTGGACTTCTCCTAAGCTGCCAAACTCTTAAAATTAGGACAGAACATGTTTCTAAATCTGATACAGAAGCTGTCAAAGAGCTAAACCAAGAGCGCTGGGTGTTGGCATCTGCTTCAGTTGGTACAAAGAGGCTTTTCCTTCATTGGGATTAAAGTTGACAACTCTGCACACTACACTGTACCTCAGGTCTTAATCATCAATGTACTCAAAGGGCTCTGGTGGTTCAGGTTCTTGCTCCTCTTCCTCAATCTTCGGACCATGAGCTGCCACGGGTTCAACCAGCTCCTCCATATCCTCACTGGTGTCCTTTAGGATGATGATGCCTCCGATGGAAAGCTGCAAGACAAGTGCCATGAGCATTTAGAGCTGCTTGCCTCTGCCTCACGATGGAGTGTTTGTGGCCACAGAGTCTATCCTAGGCCATATGAGACTTCTCAGCAGGAATGAGTTTCAGAGAGCAAAGCATCTGACACTCACCTGGATCTCTGCCTGATAAGGGCATGGAACAGGCAGATTCTACCCAGGCTACTTTTTATATTTCTTCTATCTAGGTCTCAGTTCAATAGAGAGTGACATGTGGATTCACAGCTTTTCCCCAGTCCTGTTCTGCGGCTTTCCCCATGAAAACTAATTGAACTATAATTGCTTTATAAGGTTCATATTTTCAGGTTTACAATGCTTAGTGAAACCTCTCTGTGTAGCTGCCTCCCAGGAGATTCTCTGAAATAGAGACTAATCTGATCACCAGCTTCCACAGAGGAATCCCATTAGCAGAACCTCACAAAAACAAAGGGGAATTAATTACAAAGATCACAAGCAAACATCTTGGCAGGCTGAAGCACCTCTGGGAGTGAAAACACAAGGCGCAAAGAGGCAGTGCTGTGTCATGCCTGGCTGGGATCGGGGCTTTGGCCACAGCAGGATTTCAGGCTATAAACAGCATTTCAAAGAGGTCTTTTACTCTGGCATTCCCCAAACCAGAGCAAAGGTCCAAAACAGCTCCATTCCAAGAGGCTCCTTGGTTCACACCCTAATCCCAGCAAAAACTGCACTGTTCTGCTCTCTTCAAAACCTATTTATGGGGCTTTAAGGCAGGAAACTGAACCCCCCCACCAAGGACCCAGCTTCCTTTGAAACTGAGGCAAAGAGCTGTGCACATCCACATTTCAGTGAGTGGACACTTACTGGAAGACACAGCAGATCTTTGCAATCCAAACAGAAGTTGGGTCACCCCATTTTAAAGGGTAGAAACTAAAAAACCCTTCCACAGCTTTGCTAAAGGAGATGCTTCAAAAGGGAACAGTGCACAGAGAATTCCAGTGTGCTGATGGAATTCCAGGAAATCCATTTATTAAAAACATTACTATTTTCCTGGAAAAAGTATTACCACTACTGAACACCATTTTCCTATGCATAATCCTGGAAATGGGGTAAGTCAAGCGTGTTATTTCTTGAACAAAAATAAAGGGCAGAAGACTTTGACTCAGATTTACAGTTCAGGAGCCAGCTTATCAGATCTGCAATATATCTGAGCATCTCACCAAGAAGTTAGTTACCCCTTGGGCTTAATGCTAAAAGACCTTCTTCATTCTCCATCTGACAATCACATGCTCTCTCTTCTCTTTTTACAGGAGCTGAAGGCACTTTTCTAAGGCCAGAGGTAACTCAATAGGAAATAGGTTCAAAGAAAAACCCCTGCATTAGGTATAAATCCCACTGCAGGATAATAAAGCTCCAGCACAAGTCCTAATGTATTTCACTGCTTTGACAATGAACCTATACAACTTCTTGGCCTATTTTAAAGATCATGGCTCAGTCTTTATGTTCCCAGCAATGTCATTAATACATAGAGTATGTCTGATTGGTTTTCATGCTGTGCATTTGATATACGTACAAGAAGAAACAAAAATAAAGCACCATTAACATGGTGAAAAGGTTTGCAGCAACTCTGACTTTGCCCCAACTAGAACTCCATGTGATTGTTTGGGGAGCGGGACATTAAAAAAAGAAATATGACAACAGCAAAGCTGCAAATCTCTGCAACACATTCCAGTTCTGCACCAGCTTTGACTTCTCATGAACACACAGAACTTCTGGGCTCTTGCACACAAGCCCAGCACTGGGAACGCTCTGCCAAGCATGGACTGGGAAGGTGACACTTACTGGTTTGAAAGGCTGGTACCGGCAGCTCTCTGTCATAGTGAGAACTTTGAGCTGAGCAGGCATGACTCTGGCTGGGTTGTCCAAAAGCTGGAAGTTGGGTTCAGGTTCTTTTTTCTTTTCTTTTTCATCCTTCTTTTCATTCTCATCCTGTGGAGGGAGAAGAGAGGATCAACATCATTTTAGCAGTACCTTCTAACCTGTCATAGTTCAGCAGCTTAAGGTACAGTCAGGCAGCAATTCCAAAGTGTGGTGAGAAAACATTCTTCTGCTGAGGAACATGCTAATATTTATCTATCAACTGGCACAGGAAATGCCAGCGTGGATCTAAGTGCTCTCGACAAAGCAATGCCTCACTCTCAGCTGCAGTTCAGTGAGCGGTGGCAGTGGAACAGTTTAACCTCTGTTTCCTTTTCTCATACCTTTTCTGTAAACTCACCACTTTTTATCACGACTGAAGATTCTTTAATATCATTACCAATCATATGAAAATTGCCAAAAGCTTGTATTTTTGCAGCTATAAAGGTGTCACTGATATTTCACGCTACTGGTAGTGGCAGCAGTTCACCCAAAATGACTTGACCTCAGCATCTCCCTAGGGAATTACAGTAAATCCCTCCCTTACCAATGACTCAGCAGCTAGAGGTGAAAAGCAGAATGAAAAAAACCAGTATCCTTTACATACTTAAGAAGGTGGATCATGTTCTCCCTCTTGCTCAGGAACATTTGAGAAGCAAACAAAAAAAAAAAAAGCAGCAAAGATGGGAACAACCAATAGCGAACTCTCGGGAATACCACTGAATGCGTGGCACGTCCTGTAACAGCAGACAGGACTTTCTCTGGCACAGCAGCTGCTCGTTGCTGTGCAGATCCCTTGGAAGCTATGGATTACTAGTCATATAACAGGCATAAGAAGAAAACAGGAAAGCAATGATACCTCTGAAACATTAGGACAATGGCAAAACACCCAACTAAAACACAGCAGGTGGCAGCAAGCTGGCAGCAAGCTCTCTTTTTACTATCTTTGTTTTTCTGCTTGATTCAGCCAAGGAAGCTTTTCAAACATCTGGACACACACATGGACACAACATGTGAACCCCTTCTGATATACTGCTTCCTCTCAACACCTGCACTTAACTGTAGGTTGTAGCAATTTTAGAAGAAATATGCATTTGTTCAGTGCACTTTGCTTAGTACATAGAACTGTAAGAAAAACTCAAAGAAGAGGCAATGTTTGGTGACAAAGAAACTTGACAAAGGAAAGAAAACCAAAATCCAGAGATTACACCTTGCATGCATGAGATGATTAATTTTCTGGGCCAGCTGCATGACGTTCAGTGCCTACAACATGGCCACACCTATGTAGGTCTAGGAAGGTTATTTTACACATAGACCTTTGATCTTATGCCATATGTGTGGGGTTTGTTAGACTAAAATTTAAATTGAAGAGACCAAAAGGGAAAGGACCTGGGGGTGCTGGTTGACAGTGGCTGAACGTGAGCCAGCGTGTGCTCAGGTGGCCAAGGAAGTCAGTGGCATCCTGGCTTGTGTCAGCAATAGTGTGGCCAGCAGGACCAGGGCAGTGACTGTCCCCTGTACTTGGTGAGATCCATCTCAAACCCTCAGCTCAGTTTTGGGCCCCTCACTACAAGAGACATTGAGGTGCTGGAGCATGTCCAGGAAAGGGCAACAGAGCTGGAGCACGAGACCTGTGAGGAGCAGCGGAGGGAGCTGGAGGGGCTCAGCCTGGAGAAAAGGCAGCTCAACGGGGACCTTACCACTCTCTACAACTCCCTGACAGGAGGGTGGAGACAGGTGGGCGTCATTCTCACAGGTAACAAGACACAGGACAAGAGGAAATTGTTGTGCCATCGGAGGTTTAGATTGGATATTAGAGAAAATTTCTTCTCCAAAAAGCTTGTCAAGCACCTGAAGAGGCTGCCCAGGGGAGTGGTGGAGTCACCATCCCTGGCAGTATTTAAAGGATGTGTAGTTGTGGTGCTCGGGGACATGGGTTGGTGGTGACCTTGGCATTGCTGGGGTTAAGTTGGACTTAGAGGTCTTTCTTCTAAAGAATTCTATGGGTCCATAATGCACTTTCAGTTTGCAGCTGTTCTTGGAATAATTGCATTTATGGGCAGGGCACAAAAGAATGGGTCTTTTGTCAGTACTGCAGGAATTTTAGCTGCCATATGTTTTCCAAATTACAGCAACCACCAAAAATTAATTTCTCCATTACTCAGCTTGCTCCAGGATGACACATTATTCACAGATGAGGATGACAACTTCCAGTGTCAGGTCTATGAGCCGAAAGAAATCATCAGAGGACCAAAGCAATCACCAGAACTACTGAGCAGCATATGGAATCTGTGCCCAAACCTCAGCTGGTACTGAGCTGGGTGTGGATAAATGTTTGGCATTTTGATAGACGGGAAAAGCACATAAGAGACTGCTGCCAAATGAACATTTCAGAATAGGAGGTTAAGCATGTGCAAAACCAGAAAGTTTAAACTCTTCAGTGCTCTCAAGGTGAATTAGACACAATCAAGCAACTGCTACAACACTTCTTTTTAAAAGGTCGGAGGTCCCAAGGACATGACATTACTAAGACTTTTTCTACATTAGTAAGAAAATTACACGGATAAGAGATAAAATTCCTCTGGGCCTAAAAACAGCAAGTAATGAAATAATACTCATAAGGTTCATGCAGTTAAAGGCACATAAACTTGCCAAAACAAGCTTTTGCCTTTAAGGAAGTCAGTTACTTAACAACACTGAGGAAGATTTATTTCTTAGAAATAACAGATTCACAATGAATAGCAGCTCTTGCTTTTAACAGTGCACACACACAGAGTAAAGGTGCTAACCAGTGCCTGCAGCAATGTGTGTCAGTGCTTTGCTCATAACACAGGTGGCAAGAGCACAGAGATAAGTGGGAGCCAACTTTCATGAGACCTTCCACATTTATAAGGGGGGGGGGGGAGAAGACATTTAAGTTTCAATGTGTGCACCCACCACTTCCATCTTTTCCTCTTCCTTCTTCTCTTTCTCCTTTTCCTTTTCCTTCTTCTTGGCTTTTGCAGTGATGGACAGCACAGCAGTGGAAACCTGGATATGGCAAGAGATGAGGCATTCAGTGTGACCCAACATTGTACACTGAGCTTCAGCCCCTCAGGCTGGAGTCTTTTGGGAACAAATGGCAGCAGCTTTCTGAAAGGGTCAGGGAGCAAGAGCATTTGTCACATTGCTGGGGAGAATAAATGTGGGTTCTTGGCACATTTTAACTTTTGGCCAGGGAAGTTTAAAGAGAAAAGATTTGTCCAATTCACATCCTATTCAAAGGCAAGAAAACAGCTATGAGCAGTGAGCTTTGCCTTTCATCAGGATTAATTTCTGGATTCCTTGGTGACTTGGAAATCTGTCCTGTCCAGCATTCAATTCTGGTAAAATGTTTTACAGTTTTCTCACCATGTCATTCACCAGCACGACATGCCTGAGGTCTCCCCTGCTGCAATTGCTCCCTAAGGCTGCTCTGCCCGCTGCTGTGCTCTGCTCAACAGCTTTTACCATCCTCTGCCAGAAGACAAATTGCTTCCACTATTGTCCTGCTTGTGACCCCACAGGTCTCATCTTCTCCTTTTCAATACTGAGATATTCTCAGTGCCACAACTTTTTGCAATCCATGGAGCTGACAGCTATTATTCTAGCACATGGGCCCACTGCTCCTTCCATATGGGACTATTTGAGAAGTGTCCCATCTAATATTCTCAACATTTGAACTGGAGCAGTACTTTGGGGCTCAAGTCACAGACAAGGACCTGCTGTGCTGGGTGCTGCACATACAAGACAGTAGGGCACGGAAAGCAGGTTTTTTTATTCAATACTTCTGCTGGACCACTTTAGACGAGGTAGGTTGTAGCAATTCAGTAGCAAAGCAGTTGTATGCTACAATCAGCAACAGTCCCAGGCGTCTTTCAGAGACTACAGCACCTGCCAATTTTTCCTTTGCTCTTTAGATTCCCCCGTAGTACCACCAAAGTCAATGTTTATACTAGGAGGGAGAAGGGGTTAGTCTTTACACAGAAAGCCAGCTCAAATACCTTTTCTTTCTCCTTTTCCTTTGGTACCTCAAGAGGTGGGGGGTAGGCAAATGTGGACGGCTTACAGTTGGACTTGTACTGGACTTTTGGCATCTAAGACAAAGAGTTTAGAACAATGTTAGAAATTAGAAAAGCAGGGGGGAACTCCACAGCAGAATAATTACTTTAGCTTCATTTTCCTTCCAGCAGAGACAAACACAGATCCTCTAAAGAATACAAGCTTCCCCTTCTCCCTCTCCGGAAGCTGAGAAACTGTTATCAGTGGCAGCAGTTCAGCTAGGAAAATGTTATTTAATTATTCTATAATTTGACTCTGGCAAGCTCTCCTAGCCCTCTCCATACACTCCATCCTATTCACACCATGCTTTGTTTTCATTGCTTCAAAGCTTTTGTGGTTTTGACATTGTTGCTGTGTTTGTGTGTATTAACACAAAATTGGTTTAAGATCTAAGTGAAGATCTGCTCTGTCAATGCACGCGAGGGCAAACCAAGCACTGACATTCCCTTCCTGCCAAAGGACTGTACATTTGGGGGTGAGTTACCAGTGTCACATATTCTCTTACTCTCGGCTACATAAGCAAGGGTAGAAAGCATCTTTTGACAGCCAATCCAAGTTCTTAAACACCCCCATGCTGCCACATCCAGAAGCTTTTTTGTGGAACTTCCTAGCTTAGTTCTTCAGCACAAGAGACCCAGCACGGTACACAGCTTACAGTGGCTGTACCACAGCTGATGGCTGGAAAAACAGATGCATAAGAAAAGTGCAGTACCCATGGCTGCTCAGTTTAATGTTTACTCCCCAAGGAATCCAAACAAATTCTCTTTTCCCACTGCAAGCTTTCCTAGTGGAGAACATCACATAATTTATCTGGGAGGCCAGGGGGCCAACACACTTTTTTTTAAAATAACCCTGAACTTCAAGAGTGATAATTGGGGCGGTCTCTGCCCAAATACTCTGAATAGAGTTCCTTTCTTTTTAAGCTGCTTTGAAGTAAAGAGGTCAGTGTCTACTCTCTCTATTTATCTTGTTCCCATTCCCACCACCACCTCTGCAATTTAAGCCTGTTTTTCAAATTTCTTCTAGTTAGTACCTTTCCTGGCACAAACAAGTTGGAAACATGCAAAGAAAACCAACAAATACATGCACACGTCTTGCAGACCACTCAAGGATTCCAAGCAGCTTTTCAGTGTCTCTTCTCTCTCCTTGTTACGTACCTTAAGATCCTTGTTAAGGCCAATGACACAGGTTGGGGTGAACGCCAGTGACAAAAAGTGTGACAGAGGGAACCAGAACCAAAACTGGGTGAAGACCAGAACCCCCACCACAGAAGGCATGTGAGTATGTCCTGTCCTCGACTGCAGTGAAATGGTTACGTTATGGCCCCCTGTAAGGAATCGTAACAGTTAGTGAATTCATTCCTGGGTACTCCACAAAGACACCTGAGCAATGCATCTCCAGCAGTTGCTGTCAAGGGGTGGCACAGGGCAAGCCAGGCCACAATGCTGCCAGTTTCCTCCTCTGGAACACACCTCCCTCCTTTATTGTGAGCTCAGCTTACTCAGTAAAACAGATGTACAGCACAGAGACCACACTGCTCTACAGTACTCAAACACAATCAGGGAATACAGCCCTTCTTCCACGCCCATTTTGCCAGGATACAGGTTAGGCAAAAGTATAGGCAGCGAGTGGGGGAGAAAAAGGCAAACCTTTGCCATAAACAGTTTTAAAACACAGCACATAAATTATCCTCAAGACAAGGCTCAGGAGGAACACAGTACATATATAGCAGAACATATAGAAACTTTTCTTTCTGTGACTGCCTCCCTGAACTATCAGTTATTCAGAAGAAATATGCCTAGGTTTTTATCCTACACCATCTCAGTAGAAAAAAATGTAAACAGCAGCAGCTTCAGAAGTTGTTTCTAGATGTTATCAATCTAAGCTGCACAGAGACAAGCTCCTGCAGTCTTTGCAGCAAAATTACATCTCTGCCAGACAACCAAGTCTTAGATTTGTACTTGCAAAGCACAGACCAAAACAGTTCCATATGTTGATGCAATGCAGAAACATCCAGCTAGAAACAAAATTTAAAGACTGAACTTGCAGACAGACTGAGAAAGTGTTAATCTGATCCTCCATCTTCTGATGAACACAGTGAATTGAGTTGAAGAGGGGACCAGGCAAGTCCATTACCGCTGACAGTACCCGGTGCAGAGAGGTTAACTTTGTTAAAATACAAACACCCACTCATTGCAAAGTCAGGGCACTCTGTAGCTGAAAATCCCAAACTGGAGTAGCTCTTCCCTGCCTCGCACAAACAGCCACCTCAGCAGGGCCAGGCAGCAATGGAGCTGTTTGAGTTTTAAAGACAAACAGAATTCTCTTTTGCTGCCAAAATTAATGAAAGCCCTGACTGAAGCAGTATTGTCATCTTGGGTATCTGTCAGGGTTAGACCCAGGACAGGCAGTGGAAGGTGGGGCATTTTGATGCCCTCCTGTAGGATGCTCTGCATACATTCCATCTCCTTCCTCTTCCTTTTGTGGTAGCAATAGATCTCCTGCTGTTTGACATGAAAACTCCTTCCTGCTACTTCTTTGAAGAAAGACAAAGATATGGTCTTGTCTTTTTCTGCTGCTACGTCTGCTCTGCTGCTGATAGCAACCTCTTGCCCTTTCACCTGAATCTGCCACAGCACTGTGGAGGGATTGCCTGAGGTCTTGTGCTATCCTTAAACATGGTGAGCACTGTACACTCAGATTTCTGGTCTCCCCCATCTTCACTTTGAAATTTATTTTACTGCATCACTAAGTAAGGACCAGGCCCTGATTATCTGCAGATATTCTGAATCAAGCAGCCGAGTGAAGGTTGCACAAGCACCTTAACTGGGCTTTATCAAACTTTTGCACTTTAATTTTTAGAATTTTAATCTATAATTCAGAATTAGAACCTATAATTATCCAATCTCTGGTATTTCCTGAATGAGAAACAGATTTAATATTCAAAAGATGCTGTCATGCTACTTCTTTCTGCTGTTTTTTACCCACAAACAGTCCACCCTCACTCCCAGGATTTTGCAGGGAGCAGGGAAGGTGGGGAGACATAATACTGCACAATTGTGATTTATGTTCATGATTAAATAGCAGCCCTGACTGCCTGGAACGGAACACATTCCAGATCTTTGCTAGATGAATAAAAGCTGTGACATGATGCCTGGAAAAAAAATTTCAAAAAGCACAAAAGAAAAAAATGCAGGGATCCTTGGGTAGTAGGATAAGGTCAGTCTCCCAAAATTCACACTGCCACAGGGGCAAGGGGCATTTGGGGAAAAACCCCCAAGCCCTAAGTTAAATTTAGTGCCTACTTTTTTCTTATTTTATTGAAGTAAAAATGTAGCTGTTGAAGCTTATGAATTAGGCAATGGCCAAGTTCTTAATTTCCAATTCAGTGCTCCCAAGGTACCCCACTCCTTCCATTAAACTACCAGCCTAAATGGTTGCCTCATTGTCAGAGCAAAAATCCCATCTCCAGTGCATCATTTCCCAGTCACACACTGGAAATCTTGCACTTCTAATCAAACCCTGTCATTGGAAGAGAACTGGACTTTTCTCCTCCCCCCACAAAAAAAGACAAAACAAAAAAATAAATTCAATTGCCCCAACTGTGGCAGATAACACAAAGAACCTTTTCTTCCTGGTAGTGATAATTAAATTCTATAATTCATTGTTTCAGATAAGCACTTCCAGTTGTATAGGAAAGATAAAAAGAATTTGGTCTTTTAGGAGGCTCTAATGAAAGTGGCAATAGGTTAAGAAAAGGAGTTCGCAGCCTTCCCAGAGTCTCTAAGCAAGAAATAAAGAGGTTAAAGTTGGCACAAATTCCCATGAAGTTTATTAAAACTGGACATTTCTGGTTTCCGAGTCATTATACAATACATGAGTGACACAGAAAGCAAATAAGGTTTTAGTTGCACTTTTATGATTAAATCTTTAGGGTCAGAATTCAAAACAGGTCTGTACTGCTGAGAAAAATCCCAGAGCCAGCTAGTCTCTGCCTTCCCAGAAACAGGGTATGAGCATGGGAATGGCCAAAATTATTCTAACAGTCTTGTGCCAAGAACATTGCTCAGTCTGAGCTCCAGGAGGGCACCCAGGAGGCAAGAAGGTGGTGCCTGTTACTTTCCTCTCTGAGCAGGCCTGGTCATCTATGACAGAGCAGCCTGACAGTCACATGCCCAGCAGGAGAGCTTCTTAAACCTGCTTTGTGCAGGCAGCACTATGTTCTCCTCCTCCACCACACAGCCTGGAGATGCAGAGCTTTCATACAGGCACTGTACCCACACTGCAGGGTGCTGTGCCTAAACCACACCACAGAGACAAATTCTGCAGCTCCTCTGATTATGGACTTCAGGACTAATCTTAATTTCAAGAGTACAGGAAAAAACAGCTTGTTTCTGCCTATCACAGAGGATAAGGATATGCATGGCAAGAGAAGGCCTCAGCAAAAGAGACCAGATGGGAGAAATTGTGTTTGGAAACTTGGAAAAGAGGTGCCATTGACAGACACAGCACTGTAAAAGTGTTATCTCAGCAGAAGGAAACATTCGAAACATTGTCTGTCCTCTTTGCTTATAGAAACCTTCCTTAATAGGCCCTGCAACCCAGCCCTTGTGAAATGCTGATGGCTTTAGAGAACCCTATCCCTGACTCAACATTTAGTCATTAACATTCATGAAATGATGTTTTCTTTGCTAGAAAAAGGTAGCAGTAGTCTCTGAAACTAACTGGGTCTTCTGAAAAAACACTGATGCAGTTAACTGTGCTTCCTCCTTTGTGCAACCTCTTTGAATAATCATGAAAGTAGCAAAAACTAGTTATTAAAGACATATATATTAACTTATGATTTTTAAAACTGGTTATGTAAAGTTTTAACAGAAAAAGAAAAATACGAGGACTGGATACCATATGATTTCTGAACTTGTGGAGCAGGTGATTTAGAAAAATAAAGAAGCAACCTATCATACTATAAAAAATCAACTTTCAGGGTGACAAAACAGACTTAGAGAAAAAATACTGTATTTGTCCAGACTTCTGGACATGAATTCTGCCCCAGTGACTGGGCTGAATCTCTCCTAACAGAAACATGCTGATACAAGCTGAAACTACAAACCAGGTATTATTTCTTTAATTAGCTAAAATTCCTTGAAATCTGAGATTTCTTGCTATTATGACATGAGAGGCATAAAACCAGCACCTCATCTCCCAGATGAAATTTGCTGTTACAGCGATTGCAACCAAACAAGCTTAAGAAATTTCGACAGCTTTAAATGTTTGGGGAATTACCTGCATCCAAAATGCCTTGAGCCAGGATTGCTCCAAACTTTGCCATAACATCATCATGCTTATCATTGATCACTTTGGAATAGAGCTGCCTGAACTGGCTGACCTGGTTAAAATAATAAAAAGGAAAAAAGAGAGATTATAAAACTAACTGCATGAGTCAAATATTCCATTACTCTAATGGAAGCATCCTCGATTTCTGCATCCTACAATGACATTTGCATTTTCAATAGCTTTAGTCACTG
>VYZQ01056950.1:48959-78549 GCA_013400655.1 Mystacornis crossleyi
ACCCTTTTCTCACAATAAAAACGGCTTTTTTAAAACCAAAATACTTTGATTCTTAAATCTGTTTATTCCTGGCATTTCAGCATTGCAATTCTCAGCTCTCAAAACTCTGATGGCATTTAATTCCCGAAAAAATCCAAGACTATTTAAGGAAGATTGTTTGCTACCATCTTCACCCCCAATGATCAGCAGAGAATTGAAAGTATTTCTAACCTAAAGCTCACAAATAAGTTTACTAAAAAAAATATAAAATCCCAGAACAGACAAAACTGAGCAGCAGTGACAGGAAGCTGGCCAGGCTCTATGACCCACTCTTTATTAAAATCACCATCGCACACAAAGCGTCACCAAGGATTTAGAAGCAGTGAGATGATGATACATGTAATTTAGCTTCTTTGTAACCCATCAAGACCATACAGCTTGTGAGATACAAAAATCGCCACACTTCTCTTCCTAGCTGCTAATACCCACATCCACCAAGTTAGACCCTTTGGCACACAGTGTCCAGCGTGTCACTCAGGAATCTAATCAGATTCAAATATGTCCCTGCAATCCAAAAATGGCTCCTTTTCTGAACTCCACCCTTTCAGATCAGAGTTAAGTAATTTTTTTTCAGATTGGCAGAGAGCTCCAAAAAAAGTTTCCCATGGATAATAAATAACTTAATTGGAAGCATATCCCTCAAAATATTCCTTTTACTTTTGAGTAAGAAACCATAATGGTTATAACTAACGTTTGGGGTATTTATAACAAGCAAAATTTGTATATTCTGTGTTTAGTTCCTGAATTGGCAGAATGTTTCAGGTATTACTCTGTAATCTGGAATTTTGGGGGTTGTTTCTGGTTTTTGACATCTGTAGTGTTTCTATGACTAGACAATGAATTGCCTTCTGTATCTATATCAGGTAAGAATTTGACATCAAGCCATTTCAGTTTCTGACCCCATTTTTAAACAAGCCATCGACCCCCACTATACATCTCATCCTGTATTTGCTGGCCAACTATTTTAACCTTTTATCAAGCAGACGTATCACAAATAACTTGAAGTCAAGGTTTCCTGGCCTCCTTGGGGAAGGAGATCGGCCTTACTACACACCTCAAATAATCTGTATTTTCACTAGCTATTGTCCTACCCACATTTTTCTTTAGGACAAGCAGAGTCTTTCACCTATCATCTCAAAAAGCCAGAAACTCCCAACAGGCAGACTCAGCAAGTGATCCACATTTTAGGATGTCTGACTGATTCAGAGCAGACTGCAGTGCCCATCCTCAGAGGATTAGGGTGCTTTGCAAACTAAAATGAATGGATTCTCATAATGTTCTTTCATATATAAAAGTATCATCCTTAATTCTTTCAGGTGGGAAACTGAGGCACAGGAGAGCTATACAATTTGTCCATTATTAGAACAACACAGAATGATTAAACCTGATCTCCTACATTGAGGCCTGGCATTCCGATCACCTGATCAAGGAACAATAAATACAACAATTAATTTCATTCCACAGAGAGATAATTCAACTTCACTTTACAGAAACCCTGTATTTTGGAAGACAAGGAGATCCAACAGAAGTCTGGTGTTCTCCACTGGCTTATTCAAGTGAACTACTATTCTTGGCTTATTCACTTGAATTACAATTCTGATAATATAAACAACATTCCCAGATTCTGCTCAGTGAAAACTAACATTTTTCTTTTTTTTTTTTTTTTAATAATTCGAAGGAACAAACTGTCTGCCAGCAAATTTTCATGTTCCGTGACTTAGAAATACCCAAACACCTGTATTTGCAGATTGTCTTCTCTGACTTTCCCAAGTAGAGTTTTCCACTGGACACAGAGGGGTTTTTTCCTTCTTCTCATCCAAATGCAGTAAAAAAGTGGCTGTTTTTATTACAGATTAATCTCCAAAATGATGTCAATAAAAGCAACCCATATACAGCAGATGAGTAGCAAAGTACCAGCTACTGCTCTGCCTCAGCACTCACCAGAGCAGGTGAAATATGGAACCTCAGAGCTTGTCCTGATGTGGACTTTTAGTCTGTACAAATGTTTGCATATCATCACCTGTCACACATTCACAGGGAACCTACTTTTAAAAGCTAAACACAGCATATGCAACCCTTTCGCCTTATGAGCAGAGAACTCCATTACAAATGGCAGTATTTGCTATAAACTCACTAAGCCAGTTCTGACAGTTCTGAAGCTGTTTCACCTGAAAAATGTAAGACTAACTACAAAGGGAACATCATTTTAACAGGACCTCTCTGCGTGGTGGCCACATCCAAAACTAAGCTTACTATCATCAAAACCAATGTCTTCACAGTCACTTTCCTATCATTACAAGGTGCTCTGAGAGATTTTAAGGAAGAGCATTTATTCTTGTAGTGCCCAGGCTTAGAATGCTGCCGTCCATCAGGCATGTTCCCATCATTCAGAGCACATGCTCTGATCCAAGCAGGAGCTTCCCACTGCACATTCAGCTCTGGCTCTTTACAAGACATGTGCAGTCTCTTGCCAGTGCTTACACGCAGTGCCAAGCACCAAAGATTTGGCATCCAAGACAATTTTCCCACCTAGCAGGTTGGTATGTGAGGTATGACACACTACCTTTGGGCAGGTGATCTCAGTCTGCTGGATCATGATAAGGGCAGATGCAATGAGAGCTCCTTGACGCACGTAGTTCACAGGATCATTTGTCATTGGCTCAAGCAAATTGATTGCCTCCTAAAAGAAATGAAGAAATACACAGAGTTAATACCACCATTGTTGGTATGCCAGGTTTCAGTTCTCCAATGGAAGGTTATCAGATTGATGCTATCAGATATACTTTTAAAAATGTTTTGCCTGGTCTTGGCAAATGAAGCAGAAATCTGTAATTTTGTAGATTTTAATCTAAAAATTGGGAAGAAAAAGAAAATAAACACTAAAAACAAGTGATCCACTACATGGATGGATGGAACAAGATCCACCTGCAGAAACAGGGCAACAGCTAAACAACACGTATAAGCAACAGATGTGTTCATCACGTTAGATTCCAAATTCTTGGCCTTATACTTTATTATTAGAACCTGTAGCATTTAGCATCATTTAGGTAATCTTTTGTTCATAGTGCTCTCCTGTCCATGCTTAAACTGAGGACATGAGCAAATGCAGTTGAGTGAAAGAGACTCCCAGTTCAGATCCCTCTTGGTGTTACTTCCATCAGGGTGAGGCTTTTAAAAACAAGTTCATTTTGTACAGAACAGTATTCCAAAGAACCACTTCTAAAATAACACCATGCCTTTGCTAAGACTGCTTTTGCCATCTGAGCTATGTTGGAGGCTGTGCTTCTTCACCTGAAGGTGACTCATTCACTCTTTGGCAAGCATTCAGTACCATGGATGAAACACCCACTATGACAAAAAGCTGAACTTTTTGATCTCCAAAACTGAATATATTTGGACCTTCAAAACCTACTAATAGAAGCTCTGGAAGACATGTCTCTGTGTAATCACATGGTTTAGGTCATCACACAATGTATCTGGAAATGAAACAAGACTCATTTTTGTGACTAAAAGCATTTCCACTTAAATTAACTTGTCAGATGCAGCAGATTAAAAATAACTAACTCCTTGATTCCACCTTCCACTTGAGAATAAAGTGACCTGGATAAAAATAGGACTCTCAGATTTGCTTTCAGATCTGCATGCTTTAGCTACTAAAGATGGCAGGCAGTGCACGTCAGCATTCTGTGCTTTTGGCAGCACAAGTGACACTTGGGAGTGCTCATGCAAGAGCCACAGACAAAGTGTTTAATACAGGAAGAGATGAGACAGATAAGCAAGAGATTTATCATAGACTCAGAAGCATGACATATTACTTTGTCTGTTCATCTGTTCTGAAACTGCAATTCTGCACCACTACAGATTATTATACACATGTGGGAGAGGCAGAGGGAGCTTATTCCCAAGTTTACCTGCTGCTTGTTCCAGTGAGTGCCCTCTTCCCACAGCAGAAGTGGGAATCCTTCTACTATAAAAGGTCTGTTACCATCTGTGAGAATTAACCTTCACTGATACTTATAAAGTGAGAATAAAATTTACTGGTTGTTAATTACACTCCTGAAATGACAATAAATTTAATTAAATTTTATTGCACTTGGCTTTACTACATGGATCTTCCATGAATCATGTAGCAGAGGAAGGATGAAAAGAGCTAGAAGTTAAGCAAAACACCTGCTGTTTTTCTGTCACTAGCACTCCAAGGGCAAAGGAGTATTGATTTTGGAGTCCTGAACATACATTTAAAGTTCAGTGGCAACTTGACAGTAAGAAAACTCTAAGAAAAGTTTTGAAGACAGAATTCCAAGAATGTGGCAATAACGTATAAAAACATTCTTCTATTTTATCTATTCTGTACAAGCAGGAAAAGAAACTCTATGCCCAGAACAGTTAAAGACTTTAAAGTAGTGCTGTACTCCAGCTGGCCAGCAGTGTACACGTGTGAGAAATCCATCTGCATGTGTGATGTTTGCACACAAATGTGTCTGTGGCAGGAGGGAGCAGGAACAGTCTTGGCCACAGATGCTTCTGGCCCTCACCTTGTTTCCAGTGCCTGCACAGCAGATCCCCAAAGCCATGGCAGCCCCATAACGCACGTGGGGATTGTAGCTCTCTGACAGCAAAGAAACCACGCTCGGACACTGCTCTGGAGTCCTAGAGAAAGGCAGAAAAAGAATGTTGTTTATTATTAATTGTTCTTCAAAATATGGTATTGTGCTTCAAAATACGGAGACTTCACTCTGTTCATACTTGAAAATTTCAAACTGTTCTTCCACACTATGTTTTTCCATTTTTCAAATCTTAATCAGATGGGAGGAACAAAAGGGCTAAGAGAACAGAGATGTGCACTAATTAATAAACTTTCCTATCACTGCAGATAATCACACACAGTTCCCACTACTAAAGTCTTCCTTTTTAGTGCTTATTTTCTGCCTTTAAAAGATCACCCAGCAGAATGATAACTCTATTGAGGCTGAGGTCTCTGTACCTAGAAATCAGGCTTTTTTGACAGGCTTTCCACTAGCAGAGGTTTACCCTCCACAAGACACAGAGTACTAAATTTCCCGTCAGCAGACACAAAACCCACCTCCACTATTCAATCAGTATTTAATCAATTCAAGGTTGGCGGGTCCCAAACTCCCTTTTGCAATCACGGCTTCTGCCAACTCCTCCTCACCCCATCTACTGCTGTAAATCATAGCACGAGAGGAAATGCTGACACAACATACACTTCCAATCAGTTTATGAGCAATGTCTACTGCTGCCTCTTTACAGTGTCATGCTGTGACTGCTGCTGCCTTTTAAGATATCTGAGATGGGTGTATATGCTCCATGCCTTGTCAGCTGGGAACCAGTGCCCTGCTGGTCATTACAGCAACAAAACTTCCATCCCAGAGCTGGAAGATGAAAGATAGCCTTAATTTCCCACAACCAGAAGCATATGTTGCTAATGCAAACAGCTTTGTAAATACTGAGTATTTCTGAAGTAGGACTCACAGGTGTTGATTTATAAATTTCCTTCCTGTCTTCATAGTCCTATTTATCCCTCCTCTAATTTTGACGCTACACAAACCACTTCATAATATCAAACACTGCCAATTTCAGCATATCCAGTCTCATGACACCACGAACACAAGAGCGATGCAGGAATGCAGTTGGTAAGTACATGCTCATGAAGAAGAAAGATGTAAAACTATAAATTTTAAGTGATTTCATTATATCTGTTTATAGAGTGAACATCATCTGGCTCTTCATGCCATCTCACTGTGTCTTGCAGCCCAGACTAGCATTTTAACTGTCACATTCACAATCCTAGAAGCAGTTTTGCAAACCATTTACTACTACTATAAGCTGATTTCAGACTAAAATGTACTCAGGAAGAAGCCAAGAGCACGTTAATTTTAGCTTCCTTTCTTACATTTGCTACACTGAAAGATGGAAGTTGGAGGATGGCAGCAGTACCTGTTTGTACACAGGAATTACAGCATAATGTAGGATCATTGTCTGTCAAGGCACTCAACAACTCAAGTGAGAGAAAAACCACTATAGAGTATACTCCAGCATGGGTTTTATTTAAATGAATAGCTGAATCATAGAAAACAGTAATAAAAAAGATTTAGCAATAATCTAATTCATTCTCTTCTTTCATTGTGACAGGGGACAGAAGACATGTTCATATAATGGCACATTCATACTTCAGTTATACTCTACACACACAATCAATTTCTACTCTAGCTGTTCCCGTTTCAACACTTTCCCACGGTCTCCTCGGATAACTAGCCCTGAACTCTTCTTTGCATTCTTCTCTCCTACTCCAGCTGATCACAGACAGGCAGCACCACCACACAGGCTCCAGTCCTCCTCCAGAACTGCTGAAGGGACCCAAAGGCACCCAGGCTTCAGAGGCTACTCAATGCCTCAGCAGTAATGGCAGCAAGCACCCAGACCTCCCCCCACACCCAGCACTTCCATCTGAGTCTTCCCAAAGCATCCACATGGGGTAAGAATCCCATCTACCAACATCACCTTACAACCCCCTCTGGCCTTCAACAGCAGCAAAAGAAAAAAACCACAAGAGAGAAGGAAACACAAAGCTGCTGGGAACTGCGGCCTCCAAGATGCAGCCATGATGACAAACGTTAAGAAAGAGAGACAAGCTGGGCAACAGAACAATTCTGTCGTGCACTATGAGTGAATCCAACAAACTAAAAGACACATTTAAAACTACCTATCGGTCTCTTGCTCAAATAACAGCTTAGATGCTGACAGTGGGTTTGTTTCAAATGAACTGATGTGGAGACCAGGAGACACAAATCCCATAATAAATAAGCCCATGCATTCAGCTGCACAGAAGACTTCAGCTCTTGCACAAAGACCCTTAACACCTTTGTGTTTGCTTTACTTCAGATAATGTCAAACAGGCAGATTGTGAGCCAAAGAACAGAAAAACACTTTCTGGCAAAGATGTGATTATGCACTCTGAAGCATTAATCATTACATTCCTGTTCAGAAAGCTGGATTTTATAGAATCATTAACTTGGACACATATTTGTGTCTGCAGGCTCAGAAGTTCTAACACAGTTTTTATTATAAAATCAGGATTAATGTACACTAATTGATTTTGGAATTCTTGGCCAGATTTAAATTATTTGTGGCCGTTATTTGAAATTCTTTTCTCTTAAATCTATCCATAAAATGGTCAAACATTTTGACAGGAGGCCTTCATAAATCCACTTCGGGAGTTGAAGCAACTTAGTGGGTCCCACTACTTTCCTCAGTAATGCAGTTTTCTCAAACCCTTAATCTTCAAAAAGTCTCTTCTCACGTAACAGAGATCTAGAAGGCAGATCAACAAGTAGGAAAGAGTCTTGCTAAAGTGTGTCAGAGGAACAGGACCTCAGTGCACACAAGCACTGCTGGCATCAATGCTGAAGCAGTAATATTTGCTTACTCCTTTATTGCTGAGATGTTTTACAAAGTCCTATGCAGTGTTGCCAAAGGTCTGTATAAACTCAAACCCACACTCCATAAAATTTATAAAGCCCAGAACAATTCTGTCAGGTGATCAAAAGGAAAGTTAAAAAGCCCTCATAAGCAGTCACAGGCTGCAATTGTGCTCCCATGGCATAACTTCCATCTGGTAATCCAGTTGGGGAATACGTTTAAAACATGACAATGTTCTCCTTCCCCTGGCCCTTCACTGACAGCACAGCCCCTCGAGCTGCTGACTTGATATTCAGCACAGTCCAGAGTGACAGCCCTCCTGCTGACAGAGGAAGTTTCCACTTCACTGGTACCAAGACCCACACAGGCTCCCACACCAAGTCCACCCCTCTGGCTCCCTGCTGGAGAGCTCCACCACACTGTTGACTCTGTTGAATCAGTGTGGTTACAGAGTAGAAACCTCTCGTGGGAGATGGAGAGAAATAATGAAAAGTGTGAGAAAACTTACAAACAGTACTAAAAAAGAGAAATGGCTTGTCACAACTCACACTCAGCAACTGGCTACTCCTACTCAGTCCTAATACAGATGTCTGTCATTACTGCAAGTTAAACACAGAAAATAACATCATACGACATACCAAAATAACATTTGGAGATTCAGTGGGCAGACACAGATTTTCAGTCTCCAGACACAAATTTTTCCTCCCCTCTTTAAAGTCACAGTAAAAATTTTAAGCCTGGAGTATATTTAATATATTTTGAGGACAGAAGCAATGTACCATAGTCCTCTAGCATGACCTTCCCATAACACAGTCCAGTAATTTCATCTTAAAATTCCTACATTAAAGCCTAAGGCGTGTCTCTAAACTGGGCTGTGCATCTTAGAAAGATAGGCAATGTCTATTTTTGAAAACCAAATTATCTTTAATGCACTGATTCCTTCCTTTTTTCCTAACACTGGTTTTACTCAAGCAGTTCGCTTTTGCAATTACACTTTGCTACAACAGCAAAATGATGACAAAAAAATGGCCCAATTATTTCCTTCATTTTCATCTGAAAATTGCTCAGCTGCTCCAACATAAGCCATGAAACCACAGACGTCAGTGAACCCAGACCTGTACCCAAAAAAACCCAACAACACAACTAGCTTCAACTTTGTTCTTTTACCAGGAAACTAAATGAGTAAAAAACCCAAAATCTCTAAAAGTTTCTTCCATGGAAGTTCAACAGTGCAGTCAGCTACAGCTTTGTTTCCACCCTACATCAGGATAAGTTTTACTGTTGTGATAAATGGGCTGTAGATGAAGGACTTGCTCCAAGATCCAGTTTGGTTTGCTTCAGAAGTCAAAATCATAAAGAAAAATAAAGATGCACCAAGACAGCAATAAGAGATTCTCAGAAAACATAATAGCTTGCATTTTATTAGTTTTACTCACCAACTGGTTCTCTTGAAACCAGCTCTTGTTCCACAAGAAACAAACACCCAGCACTACGGATTTCAAATCTTCCCAGAATCTAGAACCACGGAAAACACAGAGGAGCTGCCTGACTCCTGCCCAATTGCCTTAGCCTCAACTCTGAACTCGTTCCTGGGGCTGTTCATTTCTTGGATATAATTAAATATATGTGACATTTATATATATATAAATGTCATATTCTCTCCATAAAAAGCTGATACTTAGCTTGTAAGTAGCTTAGAATTTCTGAGAAACCAAAGATAATTTTGAATTCTTCATTACTACCAAAGAGAGAGGAAAGAAAATTTTTCTTAAGCTTCCAGTGCAAAAATTAACAGAATGAAAACCAGGATGTTGATTGTTAACACAGACTGTTATGAAAAAAAACTGCCCAGGTCAGCTGGACAGCTGGACAGAAGGTGGTCAGATTCCCTTTCTATCCATGGTGTTGCCCTAAACTGGTTTTATTTTCTCAAAGTCATTACAATTGCAACATCAGCAGATATTGTACTTCTTTGTCTGCAAGAGCCTTGAGGGCTACTGAAAGTTGAGGATCACAGTTAGGTACATTGGCTCTTAACAATCCACTGTAATCTTTTTTCCCCAAGAGGCAGGCAACAAAATAAACTAAAAACTCAGACTGCCATATTTTGGAGCACATTCCACTTCAAGTGTCTTAGATCACAGACCAGCTAAAACCACATCCTTTGAGCAGTTTATCTCCAGTCCTTTAAATTGTACATCTTCAAGGTTAATGCATTACTGACATTTTTCTTTATATCTCAGCGATTTTTAAACATGAAACCCCATGTAAATATATACATACAGAAAAATATATGGTAGCATCAGTAATTAAATACACAAAATACAGAAAAAAACCCATCACACTGGTCTAATGATTGAGACTAAAAATGGAAGCAAGCATCTGAAGCATTGCTAACATGCACTTATTTTTTAGTCTAAATATTTAAGGACTATACCACTCAGTGAAAAATGAAATGTCAGAGAATTGAAGAACAATGTCAAATACATCTTCTAAATTCCTCATTAAGTGTCCCCAGTCATATTTCAAAATATTCTAAATATTTACAACTTTTTTAAACTATTGGTCATGAATTAATCATTTTATACAGAACTATTTCCACAAGTTGTTTTAGTAGTGTAGTGGCAATTGAAAAAAAAAAAAGCTTAACAGAAGTTTTGTTTCATCCATGAATGAGTTAACAAAGGAGAAATGCAGATATTAACTGCACAATTTGCAGTCATTTCTGGAGTAGGGCGTGTGTGGCAGAAAGGAGAATATATAGAAAACAGAAAATCTGCAGAGAAAAATGCAACAAACTGCTATATTCAGTGTAGACTAAACATCCTGCCTCTCTCTCTGGACAAAAATGATCCCAGCTATTCCCAAACCAGGAATTGCCTGCAACTATCTCATGTACAGCACAGCAGGTGAACTTGAGGGATATGTATTGACTGAGTAGCATTCACCAGAGACAGCTCAGATCTGATGGAGACACGGCTCTATAAAATAAAATAAAATAGCACTGGCAATTTGAAAACAGAAGTAACTGCAAGGGATTGGAAATAATACCTATGTATGGTTCAAATATTCTGTTTACAGAGGACCAGGAGTGGGGTCTAGCAAGATTTAAGGTTTACCATCATTAACACAGGAGAGGAGCTGGACGTGGGGGCAGGACGGTGGCCTGCACAAAAAGCCTGGTCACAAGATACAGTGAAGAACCTGCTGCAGATCTGTAATAGATACAGAGGAGGATGTGTTTCTCAAATGATTCAAACCTGCTAAAGTTCAGAAAACACAAAGGGAAGATACATTTCTCCTCTCTCTGAAATGAAACAATCCACCAAAGAGGTAAAAATACCCGCAAGCCAACATACCACTAAACTTGTATCATCTTCTGCAAGTTGCTAGGATAACTGGTTTTATCTTTATTTTAAAAATAATTTCCTTTTCAGTTAGATATAAATGTATTCATTAGCTTTCATCAGAACAATCTGCAGAAAAATCTTCAACTACAGCTAGATTAATGCCAGGACATCCTTCAAGATTTATAAAATATAAACCAGAAGTTGATTAGACATAGTGGAGCTTAAGAGAAACTGAATCCAAAGGCTCATTAGCCAAATAAGGTATTGTCCTGTCTCAATTTCCACTTTTTATATGTTTTCCTGTGCTCTACTCTCTCAGTACTACAAGGGGTGACAATAGGGAGGTGGCCAGATAAGGAAACAGTATTACCATAGCTGGATTAATCTTTATTTTTGTGGTATATACTTTTCTGATGAATAAAGATATCAACACTCGATTGTAAATGAATACAGCATGGAATCTCCTTGAAGGTTTCCTTTGAACAGGAAAAATAAGAAACAAGTGAAAACTACTGAAAATTCTACTGTATGATCTGAATCCACTTCAAGTAATTCTGTTAATTTCTGATGTCAGCCTTCTCTCTTTGGCCCCACATTACCTGCATTCTAGAGATATGATTTCTTTCTTTTTTAAAGAAATATAAATTGATGCACAGCTCAGTGAGGACCTGATTTCCAGCTCAAGGCTGGTGAGCAGTAGCAATTCATGGAATGTAATAGCTGGTGTCATACAGAGGGTCAGACCATGATCTCATGGTTTCTACTGGCCTTTACTCAAGGACTTATTACACAATTTTGCAGCTAATGTCCTTGGAAGTGAACTCTATTTCCATTTTAATGCAGAACTATAAGATGACACCGAGGCTATACACACATCTGACTGAAAGCTGGAAGGTAACAAAAGAGAACATTCAGGATAATAAAAAGCAGCTGCAGAAGGAAAGTTTTAAAGTAACAATGCACACACTTAAAATAAGTGTGCTAGACAATACTTTTGTAAAGTTAGGCAAGAAAAAATCTGGAGTGTTTACAGGGCTACAGAACTTTTTAGGGTTAACTGTGCTTCCGTCCAGAAAGCAAGTGAGCAAGAGAGCCCAGAGAGCGAGCAGCAGACAGACAGACAGACACACGCTACAGTGCACAGAGACACAATGCTGTAGCGTGAAGGGTCATTTCCAGGACCTGCACATCCTGATACAGCTACAGGGAGCACACATTACAGTGCTGGAGCAGTGAATGAATTAACCCTCTCTGTCTCTTTTCCGGCCAAACCCCTCACCCACTCACTTCCCTGCTTTTCAAACACTGGAGCTGGATATGCTGGAATGAGTCGATCACCGAGCAAGGGTAGCAGCAAACTGCGAGCTTTGCTTATGAACAAAGAGAGAACTGCACACAGACTCTGATCATCTAAGTAGAATCAACAAAGAATGGAAGAGAAAGGACAGCAAAAGAGAATACAACCTTATTTCTATCTTTTTTTACATGCGGCAAGAATTATTCTTCTTTATTTCAGAGCTGGGGAAAATACCTGGGTGAGAAGAAATACAGTTTTCCCAAAATCTTGTTGATAGATGAAACGTGCTAAACAAAAGCATGCAAAGAGACAAGCTTCAGAAATACTATAAAAGCCAAAAGCAAACGAACAACTTATTTTCCAGAAAATAGTGAAAAATCTCAACATTCACCAAGTGACGAAAAAGAAAATTACAAAGGATCTTCCTGGATGCAAAGTGAACTCTACTAAAATGCAAGAGAAAGAGGTAAGCCTTTCTTCACCTGAAAACTGCAACACATCAAATCTTCTCAGTAACTGAGCATTTGTTCAGCTCAATGCCGGGACGGCTGTTTGAGTCTCTGCTTGAAGGGGGAAACGCAAGCCTTAAGTCTTTAGCAGAGTTGACAGAGAAAGAGAGAGAGAGAGAGAGAACAGGCTGTGCTTAATAAAAGCCTTGCTCAAATTACAAAAACAAGCGTTTTACTCACTCCTGCCCCTTCAAGTAATGGGTAAATTTAGATGTCTCAGTTCGATAAATCTCTACCATCCCCTTGAGACTGTCACCAGTGTTTTATTGTCTGCAGCTTCCTGACCCTCACCTGATAAATTAGGAAGTTCTGAGATTAAAATGGAAACCTCATACATAATTTCTGAAGATATTTTTGGGGTTACCCTCTGTGGAGAAACAGGATTCTTAATAAGGGGAAATATGGGAACTGCTGTCTGCCTACGCACACACTGCTGGAGACTAGACACTCGGGAGAGGAGGAGTTGCACATACACAACTCAAGCATCTGCCTCTGCATCAGTCTGTAGCCAGAAGGAGCAAATCTACATACACTGTACCTAAAGGGAATTGTCTGGCATTCAGATTCATCTATCACTCTTCACTGCTGTAGAAAAAAAAAATAAAAGGAAGCTAATGCACTGCTTATTTTTGACAGCTACTGATTTTTTTCTTATAATCTTCTGAAATCTGAACATCACTATGAAGGGGAGACCAGACCACTGAACCCTACCAACCAGAGATGAACACAAGACAGGACTTTCATTTTTAAAACTATTTTGCACCCAGCAAGGCACAGGATAAAAAACTGGATACCAGCTCGGACATGGTTGCAGTATCTCAAAATAGCAGATGACCAGTTCACTATACTGACCATGCTGGCCTTTCCTCAGGACCATCCTAGACCAGAGAGGAACAGAGAACTCTTACACCGTATGCAACTCCTGTGCAAAATACAGCTCCTGAATACATTCCGCTGCACACAAAAATGTCCCATCCTTTCCAGTCCTTGAATGGGTCTGGAGCTGGCAATGGATCTTTGTCACCTCTCTCAGTAACAGGAGCACCCAAGCAGGACTACCCAAGCGAGGAACAAGGAAACAAAGTGCACTGGGCAGCACTGCTGATCCTCCTGGTGATAATCCCCACCATTGGGGGGAACATACTTGTCATTCTGGCGGTGTCCCTGGAGAAAAAGTTGCAATATGCTACCAACTATTTTCTGACGTCCTTGGCGGTGGCAGATTTGCTCGTGGGTCTGTTTGTGATGCCAATTGCCCTTCTCATAATATTATTTGGTAAGTGCAGCATGTTTGTTTCATTTGCATCTGGGGTACAATTTTGGAAGGTCTAATTTAAACAGAAAAGTTGTTTGCTTTCCACCATTACAATTTTAAAAATCACTTGGATGCGGGCTGCTAAATCTTCTCTCCCTCTCTCCTTAATACAGCTTAATATCTTTATGGGAAGTACAACCATGTGAATATTCTTTCCTTTGAAACAAACCATTCAAAAACCATCCAAGACTTAAAAATATTCAAATAGGAGCTGAAGCACAGGGAATTACATTTTGTACAGTGTAATACGATTTTTAACAACATCAGCACAAGGGTGGTATTTGTTGTACTATATTACATTAATTGCAAGCAGTATTCTCTTAAAAAACTTGAAATCAAGGCTAGGTATCTGTTCAGTACACTGAACAGTTTTTGAACTTTCTATGAGTAATGCACTTGATTCTACCTGAGTACTGACTCCATGAGCAATCATATATTTACATGGTCAGTCAGAATTGGTCCCTGGCACCATCAGTGACAACAAACTTTACCAGTACTGGCTTCAGAGAAACTGACTTTCTCACACAGATTCATAACGCATCACAGAATTAAATCATCTGTAAGCCAAGGAAGCCTCAATCCATGTACCTAATGTCTGAGATACAGATTTGTCATTTAGTCTGCTTCATATGAAATAAAATAAGTGTTTTTCACATGAACAAACATTGGATGTGACATTTTCTTTCTCATTAGTCCTTACAGAACAAGCAGGAATTTTCCATTGTCTCTCATGCCCAGCTTTATTTCAGATACTGCTTCTGACAACTAATTAGAGGCAACTCCATGGGAAAGTTTCTCTCTTCTGCTCCTAAGAATACATTTTAAATTGTTTATTTTCATATCATAAATGAAAAAAATCAATGAGACAGATTTTTCAATAAACTTAGAGATTTTTATAATTATTTTTAAGGTACAGATACCGCTGGGTCCTATGAAGGGCTGCATGAGTTCATTTTTCCTAGGCTAGACTCTAAAAGTTGCCTGAGCAACAAGCAAACACAATCATAGACTTTATTTAAGAAAGGCCATCAGTAGCTTCTGTTTGCTGCAGAAAACTGGTATCGCTTTATTAACAAATGTGTTTATTCATTAAATGCCTTGAGAATTTCTGTGTGTTAACAGACTTCTTCTCCCTATGCACAAGTGTGAACTGGCGGTCAGAATTCAGCGTTGAGATCATAGAATAGGGGGGTTTTTTCAAGCAACAGTTTCTAAAAAGAAAACTGACATAACTGAGACAGTGATTTCTAACTCAAAAAACCAGTCACTTACAGAAGACACTGGTACGTCACGTATGCGCGCATGTGTGTGCAGAGGCAAGAAGCAGATACACATCTCCGCACTTACACACAGATGCTGTAACTGCTTAGTTCCTACCAAAGGTCTCATTAATAACAACAATAAAAACTACTAGCCATAAAAAGGACTAGTACTGACTAGCAGTGAATATAAAGAGAAAGCAAATTCTGGATTTTGTGGAGTAGGTTTTGGGCAGTGGTGGAGTTTTCTTGTTTTGAATTTTTAAAAAATTATTTTTATTCTACTAGACTAACAAATCTTTTCTTTATAACTTCATAAAGAGTCTATTGCTCCTCAATCTCTCAATCCACAGCTAAACCCCTGGTTACAATAGTTTAAAGCATGCTAGGAATCTTAATTCAAAAGTCAAACAAAAACATCTTTCATGGTGCAGGAAACTTACCAGAAAGTAGTAAATTCAGTTATAATTAATTAAGTAAGACCATAACCTGCCTTCCACACAACGGTGGTTAAAACTGAAATTTTTTGCATACAACTCTCTCTTTGGCAGCCAACCAGAAAAACTGCTTTGCCTCTTCACTGACTGGGAGAAGATGCTGAGGTGTTTATAGAAGTTCAAAGCATGACCAAAACATGAGGAGTTACTGGAATGAAGATAGAACAGACATTCAAATACATAACACGTCTAAATCTTGAAGCTACATTAGCCAGATAACTACCTGAACAAAGAATAGCCATTGACAGCCAGACAGCAAACTAAATCCAGCCTCCTGGCACTTCCACACGGGAATGTTTCCATAATAATGAAAGAGCTGAGTGCAGCTTCTAGATACAGAGTACAAACATTATGCTTCCGATTTGGGATTGATATCTAATTATGTGGAGAAGATTTGAAGGAAAAGGTGTGAACTAAAGTGCAGTCACATTAAGATCCTGATTGTACAAACTAATGTGTCACAGGGTGTTCAAAATCAAAACCTGCTAGACATTGGCTCCACACCCTGACAGAACACTCATCAAAAAATCTACAAAAATGGACTGCTTCTGTAATAAAGAGCTGCCCCTTTTAAAAGTAAGTAAATAAATGAATCTGTAAACTCATTTGCAGGTGTAATGCCATGAGCAGCACATGATTTTTTCTCAGCAGAGCAACCAAAATGTACTCTGGTACAAGCATACACAGCAATTTTAATATAGGAGCGTGAGTGTCAGAATACATAAACATTTCACAGCTTTTATAGCTTGCTAAATTCTTCTCATTTCTTAAAAAAAACCATGAGGGCCCACTGGGAGATAACTGCATTCTCTGAAATCTAGCTTTCAAAACAGCTACCCAAATTTCTAACACTCAGAACGACTGAAATTCACTAGATTGTGAAATTAGCAAACACACTTGAGAGATCCTCCCTTTTACAAAGCCTGCAGCAGGAAGAAGTCTGATGCCCATAACTTGGTGGGCAACGGGCTACTTGAAGACAACACATCTTTTAAAATATATTCTCTACTCCTGATAATCATCCACTTAAAATCAGGAAGTAATGCTGATCATCCTAGGCTGCAAACCATTATTTTAATCCATCACAAGGAACCAGTCTTAATATTCCCCCACTAGTGATGACGAAACACAACAAATCTTCCCTTCTTGCTTGTGCAAACTGCCAGAGAAAACTTTAATTGAGGACTATTTCCAAAATCTCAAATCTAAATATGAGTAAAAAAACAAGGGTTTATTTATCAGAAAGGAAGTCTAATTAAAAAAAAAAAAAAACACTTTGATTAAATTTAAAAAACTAGAGAACAGCCTGGAGACACCAGGCCTTGGCAGCCCATGGAGTCAAGTACTGCCATGAGGGTGAACACCCCACATGCAGTTACAGACACACGTCAGTGTGAAGACTGAAGCTGAGGCTTAAATAAGCTGGTGACTGAAAATACCCATTTCCATCTCAGCAAAAGCATCATTATATGACAACAACAAAGCCCTTTACAGGTAACACATTCTGCAGCCCTTACAACAGAAGAACCAATGTTTTCCAGGTCTATTTGAAGATTTCTCTCAATCATACTTATACATGCTTATGCAAGCAGTGCTTTCTCTTAAGCTTTCCAAAAACATTTTGGCTTACAGCAAGAGCAGCTCTTCTATACTGTACTTTGTTTTAAGGATTACACATTTCCAAGGTATTTCCTATAAATAAAGTTTTTCTTAAATAAAGATTAATCAAGAGTAGACAGTTGCAGTAAAAGCTCACTTGACTTCTCTTAAGGTTGAAGACAAATTTTAAAGCATGTATTCTGTATTGTTTTGACTCAAAATAAGCAAAATCTGCAACAGCAGCACTGCTGCAGTGCTGGGAGGATCTGAGGCAAGGTTTGTAGGAAGAAGAAATTTCTTTTTAACTTATACCACCTGACAGCTGGAGAAACCAGACAATTTTTCAGGCAAGCACATTTGTCAGGTAACCAAGGCATTTAAAAACAACTTTAAAAATCCAGTCCCCTATTAGCTCCCAAGAAAAATGGGAGTGGAGAATCTCTGCCCTGTAAATGCTCTGGTCTGCTTCCACAATGTAGCTCTATAATAGGAGAATCAGAACAGTCCAAACTAAGCATGACCTGCTAATGGCTTTGTATTACCCCTTGGCAGGACATAGCCATTTAATGTTCTGAATTATAAAGCAGGACAACAACCAAGCAGGTCACCATCATGTTCAAGGGTCAGAGATGCTTTCTGAGTCATGAAAGGAAATTAATATTCCATAATTTCCCTACTCCTAAACGAACAGAATAGGCCAACAGTGATAGACAGCACCACCATCACCAGAAAAGCACAAGAACTCAGCCCAGAGCATTGCCTCAAACACTGGGCACAAAGCTTCTAATGCAAGTGTACAAACCAAAGTAAGTTATAGCACAATACACCACAGAATGAATCCTAGACAACTGTGTGACTCTTCTGGACTTTAAAGTATAGGTTTCATTATATTTGTTTAATTTACATAATAACCATCATCTTCAGTTCTTATCAGTTACTGCATTTAAAGTTTACTTTGATTTTGTTTGGACAAAAACCAGCATCTCTTCCACACAAATAGAGCAGGACATAATGCTATAAGCATGAATGTGATAACCTACTGCCTTCTGCATCCAGTTTAAAACTAGAAAAAAATAAAGAAAATATAAAGCTTTCTCTGTTCAGTTTCACCTGTCAATTCACAAAAGCTCTTACAACTCAAAAATGTACAAGATTGCTTTGTATCAGACTGCTGTTTAAATGTATCTTTATTTCAAAGAAGCAAAAGGGCCTTTGGTTGCAAAGTATTTTCTTCTGCCAACAGTAAATTAACTAAAAAAGGAAAGACTTTTTACACTGGGATTCTCCAGGACGCAAAGCAGTTCTAATCCAGGGAATGGCATGTGAGTACTATCCAGAAGAAGTATTAGCTGCTCACTTGAAATCCAGCTGTTATCTGCCATTCTTCAAGTTTTAGAACACACTTTCTATTATTCATGTTTTATCCGAACTAATCCTTCATCACAAAGTAAAAAGAAGCTGTCAATTCTCTGGAGTGAGCAAAAACATTTCAAGCCCATCAAATCAGTTATTTCTTTTAACTGTATTTTTTTAAAATTACATCTGGTTACATGAGCCATAATACATTTTGGTTTTTCTTTTTAAAGGAAATCCGTTTCAGAAATGCACCATACCTTACTGCCAGCTAGAAGTCTAGGCACAAAAATTAAAGACGAGTAAATGTTTCATAATCTACTAATAACAACTTTCTCATACCTGCTTGACAGCCTAATTTTTTGAAAGATAATTTCAACCACAGAATCTATTTTAGGAAATAATTATGGTAGATACTAAAATTTACTGGTTAATAAATTGAAAACAGACTGCCTCTTTCCTTTGTGCCTCACTGCCTACACCATCCTCACCTGGAGTCCTCTGCTTTGGGGATGGCTGAGGTTCAGTTCAGGGCTCCATCCACCCGTTCTCTTTGTTTAACATGGAAGGTTTCCCAGCGTAGGTAAGAGTGCAGACAAATACTTGCTATGTTTGTCTTCATAAAATTTTCCATCCTCTGGAGTTTGTAATTCAAGTCAAAGCAGCACCATTATCATTTCCATCTCTTACTCATGTTACGAAAAAATGTTTTAATCTCAAATGACTGCAATGTTACCACAGTGGTAAGACTGGACATTACAAGTCCAACTCATTTGGCATTCTCAGCAGGCAGGTCTATTTATGCTGACCAAGGAAATTAAAACCAATCTGATTTACTAGAAATGTCTTCCACACACCCCCCCCCATTGTCATTCAACAAAGAACTGATTTTCCTAGCAATATTATTAATGTACCTACTGATTGAGCACAGTTGAATTTTATAAGGGCGGAAAATACATTTAGTAGATCAACTTCTGCCATTAGAAACAGAAAAATCTTCCTCGTTCACACATTCTTCCCTGGGACTACAGAACATCCTTATAGACACACAACACTTAAGTGCACCTCAAACACTGCTTGCACTGGATTGCAATGCAAGCTACTTCTGAGTGAAAATACACCAGTTAAAAAAAAAAAAATCAGAGTTCCATTAAAGTTCATTTGGTATAGTAGACATTGATATGGGAGACACAGATCTCAAAAACACGGGCCTTTTGGAAATCTAAACAGTACAAAACCTTCATCTTAGGGCCTGTCAACTGCACTGTGTCCATGTTTGCTATAAAGATTAACATGAAGGACAGGTAACTGCTCTAAAAAACAGGATGCCTGTTGCTGTCTGCCCAAAGGGCACCCCGGCCCCGGCCCGCCGGGACCTGCCTGGACATGCCCGGGCTGGCCCCTGCCACATGGCTGTGACTCCCCTGGGCTTCCATTGTTCCAAGCGCGGGTAAAACTTGAAAGTAGCGCGGACTCCTCCGAAGCAGAGTCCGATGGGCTGGCTACCTCGGGTCCGCCCCCTGCTCGCCCCTCTCCCCTCCCCCAAATAAAGGCTCGGGGTCAGAGGTCGCCGGCCTCTTTCTCCGGTCCTTCCCTTCTGTGAACAGCGCTCTCGTTCCCCGTTGGGACGGGAGGAATAAAGAAAAACAAGAATACAGGCACGGAGTCTGGGCTATATTTCTACCTCTTTGCTTCTGCTTATGACGCTGATTTAACAGCTCTCACTCCCCGCATTTCGGAGCTGCCGAAGCAGCTGGATTGCTCGTGCTGTCTCTCCTGGCAGCACGAGGTATCCCAGAGCCTAGAACGGTGAGCCTGCCGACGGAGCGAGCAGTGAGATTCGTCAAATGCCAGAATTAAAGTCCAAGCCATTGCTCTTTGGGAAACAAACAAAAAAAAAGGACATGCATAAAAATTTTCAATTTTTATAAAAGCATTACTGAGACAGAACAGCCCTACTCTGTCTCATTAGTGCTCAACTGTATCTGGCCAAGTGACACAGCAAACTCATTTTAAAGATGTGTGAACAAGATTCTTCAAAATCACTCCTAAGATTCAACAGTGGTTCTGCAATGACTAACTGATACTTTGGTTATGACCCATTATCTCCTCCATTTAACAGAACCTTGAATCACAGGACTATCAAGGAGAAACAGCTGAAAATAATCATTTAATAGCAGGCTCGCAAGAACCAAACAATCACGGTCCATTTTTAGTAAACTTTTAAATCCAGAGTCCTTGCCACAAAAGGACAAAAAGATAGGGAAAGGTTTACAGTATACAAATAACCTGATCAATCTGATGGCAGCAACCATGGCAGTTAGGAGCTAACTGAAATATAAGACAGAACCCATCTGAGGCAGCGGCAAAGCTCAGCTCCTGTAGTACTATGAATTTCTCAAAAAATACTGATGCCACAGTAAAATCACACACTGAAAGTTCTCAAAAAGCTTAAATTCTAATGAGTTTTTTTGTTCTCTTTCAGACAATACCTGGCCTTTACCAACTGCCTTGTGTCCTATCTGGCTGTTCCTCGATGTCCTCTTTTCCACAGCTTCCATCATGCACCTCTGTGCCATCTCACTAGACCGCTACATTGCGATAAAAAAGCCAATCCAAGCCAGTCAGTACAATTCATGGGCTACAACAATCATCAAAATCATCGTGGTTTGGCTCATTTCAATAGGTATGTGAGACCTGGAGACCGGAAAAGGAACACCGAAGCTTTTCATGCCCAAAACAATAGGTGAAAGGTGGGGAAAATGGAAAATTTGGCCACGTACTTTTGACTGGAGGACCATAACACTCAGGCTGGCTGAAGTTCACCTCTTGGATCACATATAGCTACATCTTAAAAATCTGCCTGAACCACTGCTCCTTATTAGGCTCACCAGAAAGGCCAAGGTTTGAGTCAGTGATAATCATCACTCTTCCTCATGGTCCTAAAAGTTCAAAAATCAGAAGACACTATCTGCATGCATAGTATGTCTCCTGGAAAAGCAAGATTTCATCTTCCTGTGGTGCTATATTTTGTCCCAAACACAATTTTAAGCCTTCAGTAGATGTTAGTAAATTCTGTGCTGCATGAAGGAAGTATAAAAAAGTTAATTACTTATAGCAAAGATATAAATGAGTGGCTGATAACATCCAGGCTAACACTGAAGGCTAAGACAGCATATAGAAACGCTAATATCTAACAAAAAAATCCCCAACCAAAACAACAAACCCTCAACAGTTTATATAAAGAATACCAAGGTACAAACTTCTATGATATCAGTATCTCTGTGATGTGCATATGGCACCTCACCCGTCTTTAATGCTTAAAAAAATAAATCTTTAAATGAGCTAAGGAAGTGAAAACATTTAATTCAAGTAACTTAATGCACACTACAGACAGCCATAGTGCTGTATGCTCTGTGTGCAAGACCAATCAAAATTATTCTGCATTATTAAGATCAATGATGCATAGGAGAATGGGTACATCCACCTTCTTGGCTGAAGCAAACGTGCCTGAACTCTGAATTTCCAACTTGAAAAAAATTCTTGAAGAGCTGTGATGATAGGAGGAAAGATGCTATCTCTATTCTATCTCCACTTCCCCCACCAAAAAAAACTTAGCATCACAAGACACTTAAAAGTTGACCTTTTAATGTGTGATTTATTGCCATCAACCAGCACTGTATTTCTTTTTATCGAACATAAAACTACTCTGCAGCTGAGCCAGGTTCTCCAAATCAAAGGTTAATTCGGTTCAATCCTCATTTTAAATGCTTGTTGTATCTGAAGGTGTGCTTCTAATTAAGAAAGGGATTGAGTTGCTGAAGGGTAACCCATTTTGCTCTTGCTGCTTTCAACCAACTTCAGTAAGCAGAGTAGCAGAGGAATACAGTAAATCCCTATATCTCATTAAGTGGTATCAGAAAACAGCACAAATCACCTTCACCAGACAGCAAGGAACCTGTTGTTTTTGTTGTAATGTCAGACTGCTGGCAAATGAAGTGCTGACCGTAATTTAGTGGTTATAAAAAATTCATTTAAAAGACAAGACTGCTAACATTTTTTTAAATGAGTGGTGAATTACAGAGCTAGCCACCCTCATTTAAACACTCCTAAATATGCAGGAGACTTTAAACAACAAATCCATCTCAAACACACGCTGCATAATTCTGGCAACTATTTAGCTACTTGTATATATGAAAGAGTCGAGCAGGGTGAAAAAAATCAGCTGTGTCCAGTCATTTGATGTGGTTAATAGAAGAAGGAAAGACAAGATTTATGTATTTACAAAACTGCCCCTCAGAAAGTGCAAAGGTTACCCTGGGGAAGAGGGAAAAAAAAGGGAAGATGGCATTAGGGAAACACATTTCACTGGAGGAAAAGCCATAGTAATTCTAACAACCAGAGTCAAAGCAATTCACATGTTTTACACTTGAAAAGTTGGCAACTTTATACTGCTTCCTCAACCACTATGGGTTAGGCCCAATCTCCTTAGAAAAGGCACTCTGTTAAAGCTCAGCTTGCCAAGTCTTACAAAATACTGTTTGCCCAGTTACCCAAGTGATGCTCTCAACAACTCACTTTGTGTCTGTCACCCCATGCCTGCTCCAGAGCTCAGGATTACCTTCCTTCAGAAACCCTGAGGCTTCAGGCCCAGCGAAGCAATTGCAAGCGATCACTCTTTGCTGAAGCACTTGTTTTTTCTCCTGCAGGCATTGCAATTCCGATCCCTATCAGAGGCATTGAGGATGGAGATGGCAACTCTAAAAACATCACGTGTGTCCTGATGCCTGATCGTTTTCATGACTTCATTCTGTACGGATCAGTGGCTGCCTTCTTCATTCCCCTCGCTATCATGATCGTCACTTATTTCCTGACAATCCAAGTGCTGCGCAAAAAGGCCTATTTGATCAACAAGCCACCCCAGCGCTTCACCTGGTCAACAGTGTCCACAGTCTTTCAGCGTGACACAACACCTGCCTCCTCACCAGAAAAGGTGGCCATGCTAAATGGCTCCAGAAAGGACCAGACTTTGTCCAGTGACATGGCTCTCTGCAGGACATCCACGATTGGGAGGAAGTCCATGCAAACGATAACCAATGAACAAAGGGCATCAAAAGTTCTGGGGATTGTATTTTTTCTTTTCTTGTTGATGTGGTGCCCATTCTTCATAACAAACATCAGCTCAGTTCTGTGCAACTCCTGCAACCAGGAGGTTTTTCAAAAGCTTTTGGAGATATTTGTTTGGATAGGGTATGTATCCTCAGGAGTGAACCCTCTTGTATATACACTCTTCAACAAAACATTTAGGGAGGCTTTCAGCAGGTACATCACTTGCAACTACCGGACCACAAAGCCTATCAAGGCCCTTCAGCAGCGCTCCAGCAGGATCTCTTTCAGAAGCTCTGTGGCAGAAAATTCCAAGCTCTTTGTCATGAATGGGATGAGAAATGGGATTAACCCCATTATGTACCAGAGCCCAATGAGGCTGAGGAGCTCACCCATCCAAGCATCATCAGCCATTCTGCTGGATACGTTGCTGCTCACCGAGAACGAGGTTGATAAAACAGAAGAACAAGTCAGCTATGTATAGTGGAATGGCAGCCGTGTCCATACAGCATTCCTGTATGTATTATTCTAGATAACTGTGCTGTAAGAGGGTATAAATACTACTGTTTTCTGTTATTTATGAAAGCAATATCTTATAAATTCATATTAATTCCTCTCCTCCAAAGTCTCCTCTACTTCAACCCCAACCCCATGGTGGCACACGACTTCATTCCATGACAAATGACTCATGCAGAACTGTACCCTAAGGAAGAGGGAAATAAATAAAAGCTAAAACAAACAGTTTAAGTATCTGACTTCAGTTCTCATCACCTTCAGTCTCTTCAAAGCACATCTTCACAAGAAAAGCATTTCTGTACAAACACTACTCTAACATTCACCCTGGCAAGAAGACAAAACTTTGTAGGTTGATGCTCTACAATGGAAGTAGCAGAGGGATACAAGCTCACTGCTTTTAATTTAAATCTCTGTAAACAGACTAGCGCACAAGCTCACTGCTTTCCCTCCTACAGATACGTTCCTCTGCTGAGACTGTGTACCCACAGAGGAGCTTTCCTTATTCTCTGAGGATACGTAAATCACAAGCAGAATCACTTGCTGCAGCGACCAATGTACATGCCCATTCCATAAGGCATGATTAAAAATTCCATGTATGGAAATTATGTCTTTACTGTAGGGGTGGGGAGAATATCTCACCCACCTGAATTCCATTTCCATTACATTCACATATGCATAATTCCCAGATTATTCACAGAAAACTGCCCTTTTTTTTTCATATTAAGAAAATGAATTATTTACTCAAAATAGGACAATACACAATCAATGATCATAAGTAAAACAGGATACACAATGCCTGGAACACCCCTATAATTTAGATGAACAAGTTTCCTTTTCAATGACCATAGGAACTTCAGTGAAAGCGTCCCCTCATCCAATGTAGTTCACAGAAAGTAGAGAAGTCACAGATAGAACACCTACTTCACAGGAAAATAAGAGCAAATATTTAAGAGACAGCAGAGACAACAGTACTGCCTACACCTGCACATATTCACAGCTTAGTTTAGCTCAAAATTACTTAATTGGACTATTGACCAATTACAGGTCCCAATTTGCACTCTCTCAAACATGCTCAAGACTTCCATACGAGCACAAAATTAATAGAAAGAATCGGTCCTCACAATCCATAACAGCTACCAGAGTCTGTTATTTGGGAAACCAGAAACTTCTGACAGCTCCAGACTCTTTGGGAAATGAAATCCGATTTCCCCAAAGTATTGGAGTTCTTACAGCAAGCAGCCAGCTCACCATTTTTTCCATAGTTTCCATTTACAGTAAAATTTTCAGCTTGGGCTTTGTTTTCATTTTTAATGTTTTCAGCATTCTTCGGTTACACTAAAATTATGTACAACAAAGGGCTTAGGATTTTTTCATCTGCAGAACAGAAAGTACTAAAGATAACATGTCCTTCCAAGATTTACTTATATATATTTAATTTAAAACATATGCAAGCTCAAAACAGAGTCTACTATAACAACTGCCAGAGAGTTTCAGGAGAAAGCATTAAAAACACATCTGTGGTACTTGCAGTAAGTTGTCTCCTTCCTCCCCTTCTTGGTGATAATCACTAGCCACTTAAATCAGAGTAAATTCTAACAGCTCTCCCTCCCCTTCCCTTAATCAAAATTTGTTTAAGAGGATTCTGTAGTTAAAAGCCAGAATGGATGGACTGTGATAGCTGTGAAAGACACCTACACTTAAAAATATTTGAGAATCAAATGCCTTTAATAAGACCTGGATTACTTTGAAGCTCAAACAGGGAGGGAATAGGAATAAAAAAAACCCAAACCCCCTAAAACTTCCAGGTATGTCACTGAAAACATCACAGAGCAGTGCCTTATTTAACCCAGAGCTCTGGAACCAGGTGAAGGTGCAATCACACCCATGCACAGTGATCACAGCAAAAAGCTTTAAAGCATCTTCTGCAATGCAGGAACTGGCCTTCATGAGGAGTAACACCAGAAGGCAAACACCATTCCTGAGGGGTTATTGCCCAGCATTCAGAAAGCAAGAAGCAGTCATATTTGAAAACTCTTTTGATCCTTAAATAAATCCATATTAATTAAACAAAAAAATGTTCATACAGCAGGCAGCAAGCATATATTTTCAGCCACAACTGAAATTTTCCCTTTCCAGCAGAAACATCACAGCTGGCTCAGAGCATCTAGAAAAACTGAGAGGTAATTTAGTTCTTTTCTGTCTGACCCTGTTCTTGTATAGCTGTCAAGTCTGCAATCTGTCTTACACGAGGAGTAATTTGCCCTCAATGTCCCACAGAGAAAGATTCCAAGGCCTCTTTGTAATCAGTACTTAGACCTCCACCAACAGGAAATAGTCCTTGAAAAAGTCTCACCCAACAGAGATGTATTTTCTCAAGCCTATATAGAGGTTTCTCAATTTTACTGACTGTAAACAGAAGCTCAGCATGTTCCAGTTACTGAGATCAGTGAGCAACAACAAACCTCAATCTAAAGGACTAATGACTAATCAAAAGTCCAGTCTTCCTACAGGGAAAGAAAATTTCTCCATGGACAGGAACACATCAGCAAGAAAGCATGCACATTCCATGCTTCCACTTTCCAAGTGGAAAACATTCCACTTAACATCCTAAGTGTAAGAAGACATTGCTAATTGCTTGTCCACTTACAAAGCAAACAAGCTGAGAATTCAGGTAACAGCCTTGGAAAGCAGGACAGAGCAAGAAATAAGATGAAGATGCAGAACTATGAAATAAGAAAACATAATGGACAGCAGAGATCTTGTTTTAGCAACTGTATCTACAAGAACAGATCTGAACAAAGACATCACCTTCATTAGTAAGACATGATAAGAGAGTCACTGCAAGCTCCTGTAAGAAAGCACCAGTTTGTTGTATGGTTACTAAGGACAACACTGCTCGTGTGGTATCAACAAGCACAACAGGAGGCTCAGGACTACATCCTGAGCATTGTCTTTAGGTAACGCAAATTTATAAAATATATTTTTATATGCTGTCTGCAAAGTGAGAGTATTTTCATAGTATTACAATATTTTACAGCTTTTTTCATAAAGATAGCAGCATAAATAATGACTGATAAAGCTTTGCAGTCACTTGGCTGTAGAACACGACATTTTTACAGAAGGAAGGGGTTGTGCACTTCCCATGTAACACACATGAGCAACAGAAAAAGGGATTCCTTTCTCTGGAGCAAAATGTTCCCAATTCTTTCAGAATNAAAGTGAGAGTATTTTCATAGCATTACAATATTTTACAGCTTTTTTCATAAAGATAGCAGCATAAATAATGACTGATAAAGCTTTGCAGTCACTTGGCTGTAGAACACGACATTTTTACAGAAGGAAGGGGTTGTGCACTTCCCATGTAACACACATGAGCAACAGAAAAAGGGATTCCTTTCTCTGGAGCAAAATGTTCCCAATTCTTTCAGAATCTGACTCACACCAAATCAGCCACCTGGCCAGCTCTATAGTCTCTATACACTCCATAAAATAACCTAGAGTTACCTAGTTCTACTTTTCTCATTATCACAAAGACCTTTATCTGGCATATTTAATTTCTTTTTTAACTACCAAAAAAGGGAAGATAAAAGTCAAAGCTGATCTGCAACATCCAAGCTATATAGGAAGAACACTTTAGAAGAACAATGGACAAGTATGGTGGTTGTTTTGTTGTTTAATTATTTAAAATACATTAGGAGATAGTTAGTCAATGTTCTGTCTGCCTATCTAATTAAAAATTACAGCACAGACACGGACATAAGGACTCAGCAGCCTCGCAGAGGAGAAAATAATGGCGTTCGAAGACTAACAGAATAAGTGTCTTAAAATGCAAATCAAGGGATTACCTTACAAAAAACTAAACAAAACAACAACAAAACCCACAGAAAACAGATAAACCCAGAAAAATCAACCAAACAAAATCCCAACCTTTAAATCACTCTGAGAAACAGCGAAGCAAGGAATTCAGCTAATCTCAGCTGTAGAGATGTGATATAAAACAATTTTTGTGAAGCCAGTCCTAAACCATCTGGGGTTCTATAAGCTACAGGCCTTTAGCTATCGAGAAACTTCTAGGCAGCTAGAAAAATGTATTATTCAGTTATCTTGTATCCTGCAAGTATAAAACTCTTCCTAACTATATCACACTAGGCCATACTAGTATCAATTTTCACATGCAAATACAGTTAAAATCAAGTGTTGAGCAGAAAGCACTGAGAAGAGAGGCTGGTGCTATAAACTGGTGCTGTATCACCTGCACACAAGACGCACGCAGGATGTTTTTAATAGTGCTTCACAGAAAGTGCTGCTTTTCTACACTGTTTTCATACTGTGGAAAAATCCACATCACTGCAAGCTGGTATAGGAAAACACGTAACATCAAACTTAAAGAGTAAAGCAATATAAACACAGTAAACCTGGTAAAGGCACACTGAACAGCCTGGGACACTGGAGCCCGACAAGGCAGAATATTTGCCAGAGCTCTTCTGGCTTTTTGCCTTGCAAGCTGGGGCCAGGAGTCCCAGAGTTCTGGCCAGTTCTTAGCACCAACTTAATATTACCATGAAGCATTAGATTTTTTTCTTCATATTGATAAAGATGCCTATGTACAACTGCTCAGAAGCCCTTCTTTGTTTCACCTCCCCTTTGGCTCTCTAGGCGACCATTAACATGGCAAAAACAATAGTCAGGAGAGAAGTAATATCCATAATTTTGCCCTGGCATAACAACATGGTGTTTACTATCAGTGTCCATTCCCATGAGAAACAATGTTTTCTCCAGTGGAAAAGGAAGACTTTTGCCCTGCAGAGGAGAGGAAGCCCTTTCATTTTACATTGGGAAGCTATGTACAAAAATAGGAAAGATGGCTTGCCAAAAGTGTCCATTTTTACTCTTATTTTTTATCATTCACATCATTCCTATTTGTCAAGCCACAGCTATGATTCCTTGCATCCAGGTATTCACGTCCCTTCCAACCTCTGAAAAACAACATCATGCTCTTAAAAATGAAGAGCTTTTAACTCCCTAAAGGATCCTCTTTACAAATGCTCTACACAGGTAATGGCAACTCATTTTCAAGTTCATGAAACCCTGCATAACTTCAGTGAAAGTCTAAGGCTTCTTCTGATTATAGTAAGATTTCTGCTACTATTTCTTTGAAAGGGACCTTCATTCTCCTCTCCCAGGAAGACTAAGACAAAGATAAAACGTGTTGCATTGTAAACAAAATCCTTTTAATCTTTCCCATGCAAGAATTAACCAGCAGATATGTTTCACTAAATTCCTCTTCACAATTAAAACACTGAAAAAGTC